>JACBFG010000013.1:2814909-2978041 GCA_013435955.1 Diaporthe sp. HANT25 | reverse complement strand
CCCCCCCCCGGCACATGGGCTCATCGAATATCAAGACTACCAAGTACTTGTTGCACAGCCCTGTGGGCCAAAATGTGTGTGCTTAACGGTGCACAGGATCTCAACACTATTTATGTAATCCCCTATCTCCTGGTAGTTCCACAAAAGATACAGTCAGGAATTGATAAACGACGACGCCAGTCTTGTGCCAGGACGACGTCAAGTGAGGCCCAAGAGCCTACATAGCTCGGAGACATAATGCCCTTGAGAATTTCCCAACGCCTAGCTCGTGTCACTATCAGTTGACACAGTCACTACCTGAAAGATGTGAATTCTCATATTATTACCGGACTGCAGGTGGATATTTCAGTGTCAATTTGAAAACAAGTGCTGATCAGAATTGAGATTCAACTCTTTTTTGCATCTACATATTCTTCAATGAGCCTGCCATAATAGATACACTTTCCCCATAGATATACATGCTTATTAGGACAAAATTTTGCTTCGAGCATTAATTCTGGATGCCGTGTACAAATTCAACTGTTTCAGAATCACAGTGACAAGAGTCTTCTCATATGCAAATCTTTCATCTATTTTTGACCATTATTATATAATCTCTTGATATTTCCATGAACTTGAATTACTTTGTTCCCTATTGGCTTCTCTTGTCGCGTTACCGCGGAGAAGTCGCAGCGTGGGTGTTGTTTCTTCCCCAGCCTAATAGGCATGGTTTTCTACAATGGAGGAATTTGCAGAGAGACCGCATACCACAGGGTTTTCTAGCCTTAAAGCTTGACGAATTGAATAATCTGCTCCTCTAAAACTTCCACCATAAATATTGCCGTCTTAACTCCAGAGCCATGACAGGTCAAAGCCTGCGGATCGGTCTACATGAACATTGCGTTTCATCCCTATTTGTATGACCGTGTACGGAGATGTTTTGATGCCTTCTCAGAATGAGTCCACATGAAGCTTAACAAACGCTAATTCAGTCACAGAAGGAAGAACAGCTTCTCAATCTAATCATGTCTCTTATCTGTCTGGGCTGAGGGTGGTCTCTATGCCAAACAACTTGTTTGCCTTCCCTCCACTCTAATGCATTTATCTCGACATCCTCTCCCACCACCACCACACTACCATCCCCTTGGTGTCTCGCCGACTCGCCTCCAGTGCGCCCTCTCAAGTTCAACGAGCGGGCATGTCTCCATGCCCGCCGGATACCCCACAGTTTGTGGTGTCTGACAAGACCCCAACAGTCATGGCCCACGCTACCGTCAAGCTTGAGTCCTCCTGCAGCAAGACTCATGAATGCATGCGGTCGAATTGTGACATAAAGCCGAGACGCCAAAATGCGAGGGTGCTCCTGTAAGAGCCCCAAAGAGCAGGAAACAACCAGGGTGGATGCCAGGCCCACACGACAGCTGCCCTCGACGACCATGATTATGTGCGGTGGCCGTCTAAAGGGCTGAGAACACGAACAGCTGTATCGGCCTGTCAGCAAGGGGCTTATGCCCGCAGGGGCGGCAGGGGTGGTGGGGCTTACATTGTTGGTGGCCGCAATCGCGATGCTGTCCTCGAACGGATGCCAGCTCATGTGCAAGATCTTCTTGTTGAAATCAATCTGGTCCGCATCCGTCTCCTTGCGCATCCTCTGTCCTGCTCCGGCTGGGCTGCCAGCACGGGACCCGTTCTTCTTACCGCCATTAGCGGTAGGGCTCGTAGACGAGTTGATCGGCGTTGGCACGCCTACTTTCTTAGCCTTGAACGCCGACTTGTCCGCCTGTAATACGACCTCGACCTCCTTCTCCGGGTCCGACGGGTAGATCATGAAGTTGTTGTTGTAGCTTCCTGTCATGACGTTCTTGGAGTCGCCCGAGAAGACGACCTCAAACTTGTCGAAGATGCTGTCGTTCTCGTATGTGTCGCACAGCCTCGGTCGGAGATGCTCGTGGATGGGGATCGTCTTGACCGGCTGCCGTTCCATGTTGACGTCCCAGATCTTGACCGTCAGGTAGTCTCTCGACAGGATGTACCGGCCATCGTAGGAAAACCTCACGTCCGAAATCGATGAGATGATCTCTGAGAAGAACGACCTCGCGGAAGGGTCCTCTTCTTGCTCGAACACTGTGCGGCGTATGTTACTCAGTCTGCTGGACCCTGTCAGACTCACGGGGCGGGGACTTACGTTTAGCGTGCTGGTCGCAAAGGGCACTCTCGCGCATGTCTGCCAGCTTGATCGTGCCCTTGGAACTAGCGTACATGAACCAGTTGCAGCTCATGGGGTGGAATTCGGCGGCTGTGATGACCTCGGTGAGCTCCTCCATATTCGCGGGCTTGATATCCACAATGTTGAAACTTTGGTCTTGGATGTTGAGGTTCCAGAGGTTTATGCGGAGATCGTCACTGCTGATAAATGTCTCGCCATCGCTGTTGACCGATATGCTGTTGATGTGGTAGGCGTGCGCGTTGGCATAAGTCTTCCGCGGCACAGCGGCGACTACTGTGTCGTGGTGGGTCAGACGAGGCAGCTTGAGGTCGGAGGCATTCTTGATAACACTAGGCAGCGCCCGCGGCCCGCCGCCGCCACCGGCGATGTTCCCGGGGGTGGCCTCGTTGGACAAGTTGTTCTCGGCCACCACCTTAAGGGACTTCTCGAAAACCTTCCACAGCTTGATCGTCTTGTCGTTCGTAGAGAGGAGGTAGTGGGAGGCATTTTGTCGTCGACACCACTTGATCTTGTTGATCTTCTCTTCGATTTCGAGAGACTTGAGGTAATCGAACTCGGGCTCGTGAGATTGGAACTCGGTGTGGAATTTGTACTCGCAGGTTTTTTTCTGCTCGACACCGTCAGGCATGTCCCGCAACAGCACTGTCGGAACCCAGTCGCTGGGGCCAGCTACTCACTGTTTCGTTGCGCTCGAACAGGACGACTCGTCCACCCTTATCACCTGTTGCCAGATAGTTTCCTGTATGGTCGAACTCAACGGTAGATATGATGTCGGCTAGCTTCGAGTCAGCAGGGTCAACTTGGGAGGGTGAACAGGGCTTGTCCCCCGAGGTGATGATCATACCCTCCGTGATATCCTCAACGTCCCCCTTGTCTCCAAAGCACCTGGAGGGCGAGCTACGTCAGCAACGAGGGTATCACAAGGTCCGCAGGTCAAGCAGCGGTGGCGGTCGCCACCGCAAGCAACCCGACCTGGGACTGAGCGGATGGCAGCATGCTGTCCTGTGAGCAAAGCCGCGGCGCGGATCAGAACGTACTGGGTGAACTTCCATGTCGGCGAGCCTGGTTCTGCATCTACCATCGTTGCGGGTCGAGGAGGTGTAGGCGAAGGTCGGCCTTCACGCTACGGCTGGAAGCTGGTAGAGGAGGGACGATATGTGCGGGCGGGGGCCAGATTCGTCGTATAGATTAGGTGGATGGGAGGCCCGTCTGTGTGGATACTCGATGCAATTGTTGAGCCGATATGGTGGTCGAGAGATGGGAGGGCCAGGATGGGGGAGTTGCTAGGTGTAGAGCTAAGGCAGGTGAGTATGGAAATGCAGAAAGAGCCTCAAAGATGGGCAGGACAGGGCAGGCAGGGCAGGGCTGCGACTGTGGACGGCAGACTGTGGAGGAGCAAAAGAGACAAGCTCCTGCTGGGCTTGGCTGACAAGGTGTCCAAGGACGGCTGAAGCAGAGGTTGAGAGGCAGAGGCGACTGATAGAGTTGCGGTAAGGCGTAAGGCGGGTGCGTCCCTGGCTGCTGCTCTGGCTGCTGTTGCTGCTACTGCTTCTGCTGCTGCTGCTACTGGTTCACGCGACACAGTTCTCGTTGCTTGTTGCTTGTTGCGGCGGTCACAAAGGAAGGGCAGCGGCGACTGGCGGGGGAGGGACAGCAGAAGCAGAGAAAGTGGGCAAGGCAGAGCAGAGCAGAGCCTTGAGAGGCGAGTTGCAGGGCAAGGAGGGGCGAGGCGAGGGAAATGTGACACCCACCATAGACAAGAGACGGGCCCGGGGGGACTGCAAGATGCGGAAAACCAACCTTGGAGAGCAATCAGGATGGGTTTGGTGACGATGATGCGGGGTATCAGAGAAGGGATTGTGATGAAAAGGAGGCGAAGATGTCACCGAGGGGGAGGGCTTTGACGCGGACGGGGGCGCTTTTACTGTGAGCTGCTTTGCTGTGTGCTGTGCTGTGCCGTGGGTGTGGTGTGGTGTGGTGCGCTGGACGGGTCGTGTGTGGGTTCTGGCAATGGGGACTTGAGCTTGAAATGGGGGATTGGTGTTGGTTGTTCTACGTGGGCCCTGTTCCCCTAAGCTGGGTTTTTAGACGCCCATGCCCGTCAGCGGTGGGCGACTGCCCCTCCTCCTCCGCAGCGCAGGACCGACCTGACCTCAGCTTGTCTCGGTGGCCCTAGGTGCCGTACATGGGTTACGTCCAGGCGGTCCTAGTCAGCCCTTCCGAGGTTCACCCCGTCTGTCCACAGGTACAACCGTCACTGCATGAAATGCACCCATCGCCCTTTTCCCTACGTGACATGCATGGGGATTCAACCATAAGTCATTCACTTATTGGCCCAAGGTTTTCTGTCCGGCGCTGAGACCAGAGTGCCGGGACAAGATCCAACCTAACAAAGCACGGGCAGGGCAGCGCAGACCGAGTAGTCTAGACTCGCTACGGAGTTTGTAGCCTGCCTACCTTCGAAGGTTCAACCGAGGATATAGACTATCTGCCAAATCGGTCCTGCGCACAATTGACAAAGGGGTCTCGCACTACCACGTACCACCACCCCCCGGACCTCTGCAAGCCACAGGCATGGCATGATATGCATATTCGACCCTGGCTCGGAGCCAAGCCTGACGCTCATCTTGTGTTGTTGCCAGCCCACCTGCCCCGGCTCGCATATGTCACTTGCTTTTCGAGCATCCTCGTCATCCACCGTCACATTCCTCCTCTCTTCCGTCTGAGTCCTCTGGTTTTCAATCAAGTGACGTCGAGGAACGGAAACACTGTCACACTACATTGAAATCTCCCGGCCGGGTCCATTCGTCGTGATCCCACCAGGACACTATTTTTCGGGAGAGGCTCCTGGTGAACTGGCAACCCGCAATTTATTCCCGGACGACTGCAGTATGGACCCTGGAGCTGATGGGAGGCACGGGGCCGGAGACGGTGCCGGAGACCAAGACAGAGGAAACGGGAAAGGCAAAGATGTGGTCAGAAGCGAAACGGGCCAGGATCAGGATCAGGGGGCATCGAGACCTCCAGAGGCCGAATCCGTCCTGTCCCGCGTTGGAAGGTCTGCTGCGAGTCTGTCACAAAGCGTGATGCACGGCAAACCAACAGCCAGTGATGTTGCAAACCTCTCGTCGTCGGGGAAAGCTGGGCCATCGTTGAGCAACGGCTCCAGCGCTCTGGGTGAAGCATCCGCTACTGCAGCGAGAGCCGGCACACCCGGTAGCACTGGTGGCTTTCGGTCGGCCCAGGCCGATGCTCACGCCGCAGCTGAGGAAGCTGCCTTCTCTGACTTCTTGGACAGCACACCTACATTCGTCGCGACAGAGCCGGCAGGCCTGGAGCAGGCATGGCAGCGAGCCAGCGGTGGTGCTTCAGACATACGTGGGCCCCAGGGCGCGCTTCGGCCAGAGGGTGCGTATTCAGTGGCCGAGCAACAGGCACAGGACGGTGTGGAAGTGGTGCGATTCCTCTCGCAGGTCACAGAGGATGAGGTACCAAACTTCGAGGAGGGCCCTACGATTTCGGAGGACGAGATGAAGAATCTACGGCAGGCACTCTTCGAGGAGGGTGCCTCAGATCAGATCTCGGCTACCGACTGGAACAATATTCTCAATTTCGTTCCGGACTTCTTGCTGGGCGAGAGTGGTGGCTCCGGACCAGGGACATCTGGGAATAGCCATATGAACCTGGGAGTGACAGAGCCGGCAGAAGCAGGCCAGATATGGCTGGAGCAGTGGAACCGAGTGCTCACGGGCTACACAGATGAAGTCTGGGGCGACCTGGGCTCGCTGGTGGAGGAAGCCCGGACAGAAGTGGCACAGATGAAAGATAGCAAAGATGAGCCTGCCAGAGGCGCGCCAGCAGTGCGACAGCTGCGGACCATCCTCACACGCGTGCGAGCCCGTTTATAGATAGAAAACGGAAACGGCCTAGGGGGTCCGCGAGGCACGAGGCGGCACGCGAAGCAGTTCGAGGTGGGTGTCCAGACGGTCAGCCGATCCAGGCACGAGGGCACAGACGGCCTTGCCCTGGGCACCAACCGGGAACACTCGGGCATTCCAGGGCGCCAGAGAGCTCAGTTCCCCCATCTTCACATGCTGCCTGACCTGCTTGTCCTCTGCGTGGATTGCACTGCACCACTGATAACTCCAACACGACAAGTACCCAACTCTGACAGGGACCGTCTTCAACCCTTACCCCACGCCAGCCAAATCCGAAGGGTCCACTTCAAGATGGCAGCGACACCAATTGACAAATGCGGGGTTGAACCGGAGCTATAAGGTTGCTCTGCCGACTGCAATGACATCACAACAATACCTGGGGTCCAGCTGTGCCAGGCCTCGCTTACAAGGGTATGCTCCCGGCCGAGAAGCTCAACACCAACACCACCACCTACCCATCCTAGAGGCGCCTAATAATAGGTACTTCCGAGTAGACACTGTTGGACGGTGCGGTCGAGAAGCTCTAGGTCGGCTTATTATGATGGGGAGCAAGATAAAGCTGGAGGAGCTTCAACTCATTACACCCGACAGATTGAAAGACTGCCATTTGGGCGTGGATGGATTAGAGATTCCCTGCCTGCCAGCCCTGTTCTTGGCCTAACGTCGCGAGGAAGGTATCGCTGCGCACCCAGCCACCTCATTCGACATCAACCAGCCAGCTTACTTTGGGTTGCTCGCCTCACCCCTCGGATCTTTTCGAGTCCTTCTGAATCTGTATTCTACTTCCAAGTCCTCCACCACGTCGATCAATCCTCTCCCACCAATTGCATCATTATCATCATTTATTTGATCTCATCCACGCTACTAGAGGAGAAGTTGGTGACCTCGACAAGAAGATATCGAGATTCATCTCGCGGACTCATCACCCAGTCTGCGTGCCCACGCCTGGGGTAGTCCACGTACTTGGGCCTGCCGATCATCTAGTCTCCTCGAGCATCCGATCTCGAGATACCTCGGACCCGATTTTCAACTTGGACTTGTCCCCCAGGGACCACCATCAGATCATCATGAGACGAATACAACTCCTCTCACTACCCCTCGTCACCATCTCCCTCCTCCTCACCCATAGCCCCGCAGCCCTCGCCCAGCTGCAGCCCTTCTTCCCAGCCGAGACGGCCACGCCCACCGCGGGCCGCCTCCGAGCAGCACACCCGGTCCAGGAGCTCTTCGCCCGCCAGACGAACGGCTGCATCGCGGGGACCAACAGCTGCGCGAACCAGGGCTCGGCCTTTAACGGCATCTGCTGCGCCGACGGCCAGACCTGCGCCCTCGACGCCGACAACTCCCCGGCGTGCTGCCCCTCGGGCGCCGTCTGCACCGGGACCGCGCCCTCGAGCTTCCGGCCCCCGACCACGACGGCCGTCAGCTACGTGCCCAACAACTACTTCAGCTTCCCCTACATCGCCACCTCCTTCTCCAACGAGGGCGCCTGCTCGCGCGCCGTCTCGCAGTGCAGCGCCAACTACGCCGCGTGCACCCAGGACCTCGGCGGCGCGGGCGGCGGTGGCGCCGTGACGGTGGTCGTACCGGCTGGTAATGGCCAGACGACCACCATCGGCGCCAACGCCGGCGCCACGCTGCCGACCGCGAGCGCCTCGAGCGTCTGCCAGAGCCTGAGCAGCGTCGCCTGCCACTCCATCCAGGGCTCGTACTGCGAGGCCGGGTCGACGGCTGGGTTCACTGTCGGGAGCGCGAACGCGGCGCCGACGCACTTGCCCTGTATGGGTGTCGTGGCTGGGGTTGCTGCTGCCGGTGTTGGGTTTGGTTTGATGGGGTTGTAAACATGTAAACATGGTCACGCCTTCACGAGATATTATGATGGGTCACCAGATGGAAGACGTGGGGCCGGGGCACGACACGGGACGGACGACAGTGACGGATCCCGAATGCCACGAGTTACGAAAATGTGGTTGTTTGGATGTCTTCTTTTTCACTAATGTCTATTTAAATGCGAGTCAGCTCCCATCAGCTGGGACTCCTCGCAACGGCATGGATTGTACATGATGGGTGGCAGACCTTATGGCTACTCCTTGGAGATAGTAGATATCCTGGTCATAAACGTCAGAATTTCGAGTAGCTCTTTGGTGACTGTTGGCGAACATTGGAATGATGTCAATCGAAACTTTACATCAAAATGCCTTGATTTTCGTGGCTTAAAACCCGGGTATTTTTAGACTAAGCAAGTCAAGAGTCCCAACGCCTTTACAATGTGACATGAGCTGGTGTGTTGCTCGTAGAATTACAGCATATGCTCCCACCGCCGCCATTGTCCCTTCCAGCTACAGTGGACGCGCTCAAGCCCATCCCCCAATGGCACACCAAGATATCCGTGATGGACCGAGCCTAGTCATCATCGAACCTCTTCTCGTCGCTGTCCTCGCCTCCCGTCCGCCCGTTCTTCTTTCCTTCGGCTCCATTCGCCATCCTTTTCACCTTGTTCCACGTGCCCTTTTGCATCTTGTTCAGCTTCTCGTCCAACACGTCCGAGACGATCATCAGCAGCCGGCTGAAGAAGAACAGGCTCATGAACGACAGCGTGGCTATCACGGCGAAGCTGATCCAGTACGTCCTACCGGTCCAGGTCTCACTCTAGAGGAAGGGGGTCTCGAGTCAGCCTTTGTTTGACACTTCTTCGTCTTATGGAAGTGTTCTTGATTTTCACAGCAAACAGTGATATGGCGCATATGGGTTACATACCAATTCAGGGATCTCTACGGAGAAGTAGGACGTCATGAAGGAGATAGGCAGGAAGAAGACCGAGAGCTTGGCGAGTAGGGAGGCGGAGCGGTTCAGCTTGGCCGTCGCCTGTGAGTCCTTGAGCGCGAGCAGGTTGAAGTAGGTGTTGGACAGCGACGACTTCTCCTCGAGGTACTCGTCGATCGTGTCCAGCATCAGCAGCTTGAGGCGGTCGTTGAGCCGTGCGAACCGGTCGTAGGCCTTCTGCGACAGCTTGACGCCCCTGGCCGGCGTCCCGTTCACGTTGGCCGTCGAGTTGTTCATGGCCTCCCTATCGTCGCCGCCCGTCTCGGTGCCAAGTTCCTTGATACCCGTGATGAGCTTCTCGTAGCTCTCGAACAGGTGCTTGAGTTGACGCAAGTCTTTACTCCTCGCGTAGAGGATCTTGATGATGTATGAGGAGTCTCTGTCTTTGTTGTGTCGATCCTAGCAGGTGTTAGTCGAGATCGGGGGGGTTGCGCTGTCAAGGACGTAGAATGAATTCTCACAGTAATTTGAAGCACTTGGTCAGTCTATGGGAGTTCTGTTAGTCTTGGGCGCAGAGGAAAAGGCTAGTGAGCGGCGTTCATTCTTACCAGTCTGCTCAAGGTCTTGCTCGAATCCTTCAAAATGGAGATGCCTGCGGAGTAGTCTTCGAAAAGGTAATAGAACAAGTTGGCCGAACCGTCGACGTCGGCTTCTGACTCCTTCACAGTCGTCCTGGCTGTAGGGACAGCACCGCGCTCGGCCCTGGGCTTCAAATCCGATCGGACGCCCTTTTGAGAAGAGATTCGCAACTGAAATTCCTCGATTCCTATCGTTGAGAGTTGAGATAGAAGGGCCCTGGTGTTTTTGCGCATGCTCTGCAACTCATCCAGTTGCAATTTTGAATGGTCGACTTTCATGCCTTTGGGAATTTCGAGGTAGACAGGGGCTTCTTGGATTGATATAACAGTATCTGGACTTCATTGTCAGTCATACAGATGCAACGAGGCACAGTGCCACAGGACTCACGGTCGCTGGTCAGTATGTACCAAGCCCAGTGCTTCGGCGGCACTAATGCAGCAGATGCTTCATAAATAGGACCGAACTCTTCCGACAAGAGCTCCGGGGGCCTCTCATGCAACCAGTTGGCTCCTATGCAGATAACTTCGGCATGGTCAGCATGGGACAGCCCCTCTCTTTTTCTTCTTCTTTTGATTTGAGCGCTAAGAACCTACAGTCCGGACCATGGTCAACGGTCGTGTAATTGTAAGTACCCTGCAAGAGCTTGAACATGTCGAGATCCTCGTGACTAAGCTTGCGGGTACCAGCTCCAGATGGCTGTACCGTCGCCGGTTTTGCACGTCTGTCGTCTCTGACGCCCTGCTCAGGGTCCGACGTCCGCAACGCCGTGGTTCTCGCTCGTAGGCGGTGCCGAAGGCCCTGTTCGACAGGTTCAGAAGAGGACGGCTTACCCGCCAGTTGTTGCCTCGCATCGTCCCATGTCAGGATCGAGTACATCAAGCGGGTCGAGAACTTGTAGCGGCTGGCAAGCCTCTTGATGACATCGACATTATTGTTGGCGGACCAAAGATTGCTGAGCCCCGTATGTCAGCTACAAGGTCTGTAACTATGAGAGCGATTGTGCGTACATCCAAGTTACAGGTAGGTCCTGGTCACCTTTTCCCGGCGCGGTCTGGTGCACGAGGGCGTCCACGTCTTGGTCTGTCAGGTTAGTTGCGATCCTCGCCTTGTCGGCTCCGAACCGAACCACGAAGTTGGAGGTGAATCGGCTGGTAGCCTTATCCATGTACTCTTTGTAAATCGCCGGGTCGTCGAAGTCTTGAAAC
Organism: Diaporthe sp. HANT25; assembly: GCA_013435955.1. Lineage (NCBI taxonomy): Eukaryota > Fungi > Ascomycota > Sordariomycetes > Diaporthales > Diaporthaceae > Diaporthe > Diaporthe sp. HANT25. The sequence continues at coordinate 2,967,290 of JACBFG010000013.1, read as the reverse complement.
AGCTCATGATAATTGTTGAAGACCTCGTTCACAGGAATTGGCTCCTTCTGAGCGGCGCGAGCCGCAGCTGTCGGCGTGTCTGGGGTATCCATCGCGGGAGGCTCTTGAAAAGCAACAGCGTGAACTGCTGCTGAAGAGGATTTTTCCATCTTCGCGGGGGAAATTCCAGGTGAAAAGAGATGGATGTACGGCAAAGGAATGCGCAGCTTTCAGAGACGCGCTGGACTCGTCTATTGCGCCGCACAGCTGCATGTGGCTTCTTACCTGGGCTTGCAGGCCATGCACTCGTAGGGTCGCGGCCAAGGGCCAAGCTACCTACCGAGGTGGGTGACACTGTGACCGGTCCCCAAGACCAGGGGTCAAGCTGCACGAGGATCGCGCAGCTGAGGGTGGTCAGTCGCACCCAGACATGTTTGCCGCGCCTGATCCCGAGCTGCAGCCTTCGGGGGCTACTGTCTAAGCGCCGTGGTGGGCACGCGAACTCTACTGTACGTAACCAACAGTGATCGCCATATTAGACTTGGTAGTACAAAGATATTGTCAGATAGGGGACGTGGTCCACAGTCTCTTTGGGCAATGAAGCGGAGCCGAATTCGCGGGACGGACGGCTCCTCCCTCCTTAGCGGGAAACATGGGGCTCAAGCTGCATTGGCAGCTTGCCAGGATGAACGATGACGGATGGATGGATGGGCAGTGTAGGATATGTCCTCCCAAGATTTCAGGTTGACTGACGCAATAGCTTGAGCACGGCAGCGCTGAGTCGACATGCCTTCCGGACTGCTGGGATGGAATAGATGCGGCTGCAAGAGTCGGCCGGGGCCGGAATTAACCTTCATCTCAGTCGAAGTAAGCGACGTCTTTTTTGGGGTCTACCCAGAGCAGACGCCTCGATCCTCGAAAGCTTGTGCAGCCGCTTGTGGTAGTCCGCTCTAAGTATAGAAGCGCTGCTGAATGGGCCGTGGCTCATCCAGCCCGACCCGTACGGACGCCTGCACTGCACAACATTGGCGAGGAGAAGCAAAAGCGCCAAAAGAACGTTTGGTTTCAGGTACATCCTTAGACAGAATGTACTGGATCCTCCAGACTCTCCTCTGCAGTGCGACCCTTCCTTCAAAAAGATGCTGGGATCACACAGTGGCAGACGGCCAGGTTCTGGACAAGCTCCCAGCGTGCATATGCTCGGCAGGGATGACGTCCTGGGATGAACAGGTCGTGAGGTAACACTATTTGGGTAAAGAGCTGGAATAACCACTGACACAAGGGCATAGCTTGCAGCATCTGGGTGATGTCTTGCACAGTGTGGGCTGCGACGGTTGAGATCTAGAGGAGACAGATGTGAGATCAGTCAAAAACGGTTTATGCAGGATGAACAGATGGGCGAATCACTGTTTCCCATGCGTCCTTTCAGAGCTCATATGCGCCAGGACGGAGTTGTGCAGTGCATTGGCTCAACGGCAATGCAGCATCCCGTTTTGCGGGCGGCCGGGTATAGACGAGTAGAGGGAACCGGAGAGCGTTTGAGGAAGAATTCAGTCGAGGATAGTCGATGACAAGGCAAATTATGGTCATGGGCAAAGTGCTTGTGTTCATCTCACAGCGACAGCATCGAGGGAGGAATGCTATGACGATCGGAACTTGAGTGCAATTGCGTCCAAGGGTTTTGTAACCCTCTCGCCTGCCCACTTAGTCGAAATGAGCAGTTGGAGAATCTTGGAAGCTTGGGAGATGCTGGCATACAGCAGGGCGCATTGGCGTTGACCTCATCTTTTCTCCTGCATGTCTAGACTAGGTTTCGCACTCCAACTCAGTCAGCAACAGACCTCGTCGTCGTAGACTCACTGACGTGCATCTTTTACCGTCGGCACTGAAGCATTGATTCCTTGCCGTCTTGCGTTTGTCCTTTGGTGGCTCGCCAATCTGACATCGGGGCGTTAGTGCCCGACTTCCAAGGTTGACTTGCCTCTTGCTCCATCTTAATCAGCGGCGTTGCCGTTCCCTATCCGACCTCCTTTTGAAACACCCAAACTGCCATCTGGATGCCGTGCATGACGGCGCATGACGACCCTCTCCCCGCCGCTTCGCAGTAACTGATTGCGCCTTTTGCTCCTCGCATCAGTGCCTCAAGCCACCGATCCGCCCTCGCTCCTCCGTCCGCTCACATTGAACGGCCCAGAAGCCCACAGTGTTACGGACCGACCGGCCGAGAAGCTCGAACGGCCAGCTCAGCCCAGCCACTCGGAACTGCAAGCTGAGCACCCCCCCGGCTCGACCTGCCGACACCGATACCTAAAGGTCCACAGCCCATTACGGTGTACTCACATAGGGGCATCGCTATACCTCGCCCTTATTTACTTTTCCCAGCATACCCTTTTTGATTGATTGCTCCTGTCGCAGCCGCAACGTACAAGGGGTCTCACCGGGTCCGGCCGAGTCGTTATCATGGGCTTCCTCGGCGTCTACAGAGCCATATACGACTACACTCCCCAGTCTGAGGGGGAGGTGCCAATCACCGAAGGTGACTTGCTATACCTCCTCGAACAAAGCTCCGAGGATGACTGGTGGAAGGTCAAGAAGAAGGCCAGCGCTGAAGATGAGGATGAGCCCGTTGGCCTGGTCCCAAGCAATTATATCGAGCAGGTGAGTGGTCGTCCATCCCGCCCTGGGATCCATCCCCAAGTCCTGCCGTGGTGTCTGATAGTGAGTGTTACAGGCACAATCCATCGACAGCGCGCGTGCCCTGTACGAGTACACGAGACAGACCGACGAGGAACTCTCCTTCACCGAAGACGCCGTGCTCGAGGTGTTCGATACGTCAGACCCAGACTGGATTCTAGTCGGCTTCAACGGCGACTATGGCTTCGTCCCGGCCAATTATATAGACATGGCCGACGGCGCCGGGAATGAGCAACCATCCCCTGTCCCAGAGCCCGAGCCAGAATCTGCACCTGCTCCTCCGAGCCTGCCCTCGAGACCTGCCGTTCCTCCGACAGCCTATGCCGAAGACGAGCCCAGCCCGCCCCTTCCAGCGAGAAATCTTCCCCCCGAGCCAAGCAGCCCGCCCGCTCCCAATCCGGCCGCAGCCCTGGCGAATGTCATGGGGGCCAGGGCCCCAGAGCCCCCGTCCGTCCCTCGCGAGACTCCCCCTCCCCCAGCACTCAGCATACAGCCGACAGCCAGACACGAGGAACAATATGAGGAGGAGATATCCCCACCTCTACCGGCGCGGACCCGAACGTCCACGATCCAGTCCGCCATGTCCAACGACCAGACTGACAGCTTATCACCACCAGCGAGGCAGTCTTCATACCGGGACCCGTTCCCGCAGTACGACCAACAAAGGCGACAGTCTGCTGGTGTGAGCCGCGAGTATGAACCGCGGTCCCAAGACCTGTCGCCTGGTGGGTTTCACATGTACAATATCAATGAGATGATATCCATCATGGGCAAGAAGAAGAAGATGCCGACGACGTTGGGTATCAACCTTAAGACGGGGATTATCCTGATCGCTCCAGAGCACGCACAAGATGGTCCATCGCTGGAATGGACGGGGGACAAGATGACGCATTATTCTCGGGAAGGCAAGCACGTATTCATTGAACTTGTGCGACCCAGCAAGAGCGTGGACTTCCACGCCGGCGCAAAGGACACAGCCGAGGAAATCGTTGCTGCCTTGGGAGAACTGGCTGGCGCAATCCGTGCCGAGGGCCTGCGAGAGGTCATCATGGCTGGTACAGGCAGGGAACTGAAGAAGGGCAAAATGCTTTATGACTTCATGGCCCAGGGCGAAGACGAGGTCACGGTGGCCGACGGTGACGAGGTCATCGTCCTCGATGACACGAAGAGCGAGGACTGGTGGCAGGTCCGAAGAGTCAAGAACGGCAAGGAGGGCGTTGTGCCGAGCAGCTACGTGGAAATCACCGGAACAGCACCGGCCCAGCCGGCTTCCATGACGGGTGTCAACGCAGGCCGGTCTACGGTTGCCCAGAACCGACTCGAGGAGGAGCGCTTGACCAAAGAGGCCGTCAAGGCGGCTCGCAAAGAGGAAGAGAAGCGTGCTTCAGAGGTAGGGCCTGGAATGCGTTTGCCAGAAAGAGGCAGCAGCTTGTCAGCAAGAGAACGGAATGGTAACGCGTCATCACAGCGGAAACGCGAGAACGGCCACGGTGGTAGCTCCTCGCGATCCAGCACCAAGTCCAGTAAGTACACAAGCTGCATTCATCTGGATCATGCTGACCGGCATCAAACAGAACCCGACCCATCCAAGGTTAGAACGTGGACGGATAGGTCCAAATCCTTCAGCGTCGAAGCCCAGTTCCTAGGTATGAAAGACGGCAAGCTCAATCTCCACAAGGTGAACGGTGTCAAGATTGCGGTACCCGTAGCGAAGATGTCGGTCGAAGATCTCGAATATGTGGAGCGAGTAACCGGCATCTCACTAGACGAGGACAAGCCCCTGTCAGAGGTCAAGAGAGCCAGGTCTCAGCGGCAGGGCGCCTCAGCCGTCGGTGCTAGTATCGAGCAACCCAAGAAGCCCGAGTACGATTGGTTCCAGTTCTTCCTCGACTGCGAGATCCAGCCTGGGCTCTGCGAGAGGTATTCCCAGGCCTTCTCCAGGGACAATATGGATCAGTCCGTTCTTCCAGATGTCGATGCTTCTGTTCTGCGAACGTTGGGTCTGCGGGAAGGTGACATTATTAAGGTTATGCGGTATCTGGATAACAAGTATGGACGCAAGAAGAAGGGCGACGAGGCCCAAGGTGAGGGCGGCCTGTTTTCTGGACCCGGAGGCGCTCTGAAGAACAATACTGGCAGAGCCCGCCCTGAAGCAAATAGGTCAACTAGTGACCTTGTCGATGGCAAGGCTCTTGGCGGAAGCGAGGCCTCGTCTCCTGCAGTTCTCACACCGGCTACAACCACATCTGCAATATCAACAGGGAAGGCCGGCGGCTTTGATGACGACGCCTGGGATGTCAAGCCAGCGAAAACTCAACCTGCGGCACAACCCGAGGCAGCGCAACCGGCCCCGGCCCCGGCGCCAGCACCGGCGCCCGCTCAGCCCGAACCTCTCAAGCCGGCTCTGACACCAGGCATGCAAGAGCTCTCACTATTGACGGAGCCCTTACAGCCAGCAAAGCCCGCCACTCCTGTTCAGACCTCGCCGATGATTACGCAGCCACCAATGCAAGCTCCCGCCCCAGCCCAGGCGCCGCAGCCTACCGGGGCCACACCGGGCTTCTTCTCCGCGTTGGCACAGCAGCCGACCGGTTTACCCAATGGCCAGCAGCAGCAGACCACTCCGCTCTCACAACAGCTGTCCCTCGCGAGGCAACGGCCAACTCCACCGACCGGCGTTCAGGGGCAGGCCGGTATGATACCCCCGCCTCCCGCGCGGCCTTTCTCTGCACCGCAGTCGGCCCAGCCCAGCCAGTTTAACCCGCCTCCAATGGCGCCACAAGTGACTGGGCAGGTCGCTCCTCCGGGACAAAGCCTGCAGGAGATCAACCAGCAGCGGATGCAGCAACAGTACATGCAGCAGATGCAGTCGCAGATGACGGGCTTCCCTCAGCAACAGCAGCAGCAGCCTGGCATGTATCCTATGCAGACGGGCATGCAACCGCAGCAGACGGGCTTCGGTCAGCCTCAGTTCATGCAACAGCAGCCTATGATGACTGGGCAACAGATGGGCCAGAGTCCCTTCGCCGACCCAAGAGCATCACAACAGTTCGCGGGCATGCAACCCCAACCCACCGGCTTCCCAGGACAATTTGGCCAGCCTGGCCAGCAGCAGTTCGGTGCTAACCCACCGGGCGGTGTCAACTCGTACCTACCTCCAGCCCTGGAACCCCAGAGGACAGGGATGCAACCGCAGATGCAGCCCATGCAGCCACAGCCTACAGGAATGAGCTTTACCCAAGGATTCGGAAACCACGGCATGCAACAGAACGGTCCGACGGTGCAGCCTCCTGCCGCCCCCTTGATGCCGCAGCAGACAGGACCAGCGCCACCAGTTCGCTTTGGCGTTGATCCTGCGGCAAAGAAGATGATGCCGCAGCCAACGGGTCGTCGTGCAAACCTATCTGCTGCCAGTAAGTGCTTCTCTCTGCTCAGTCTCCCCCCAAACACAAGCCTCGCAGCCAGTCGAAGTCGAATACAAGCTTACATATCATCTAGCACCCGACAACCCATTCGGCTTCTAGGGTCTTGTCTCATACAACCCTCACATTTGATGTCATCGCGATTCGGGGAGAGACGCGGTTCTGTCTTCTGGCGTCTGATGTCCTACTAAAAGAGCGGGACTCGGATTGCGCAAGAATCGGCACTTCCCGATGTTCACTTCCGGGTCTCAGTCTCGAGTGCCATCAGCTAGCTGCATTGCGTGACATATGCGCGTTCTTAGACGAGATGATGACAGCGCGGCATGAGCCCAGCCCCGGTTCCAACACTTGGATAGATCGCCCGTCCTTACGTTAGGTTGGGCAAGGACGGGGCAGAGATATGGGAACCAGCAAGCAATGATAATCTTAGCCTGACACATACGTAAACATTTAATACATTAGCCCTTGCTGCAGTGGCTCCAAGGCATGACAAAGAAATGTTCTGTCCAGCGTTCTTACCATGCTTAAATTTTCATTACTTCAAGTTGCCGCGTGTGAATGAGTGGTAGATAGAATAGGTGGGCAACCTTGCACTCTACCCCCTTACCCGACAGCTCGGTACGTAGTCCGAGTATCAGAGATGTGGGAATCACCAGTCCAGTCCACTCTTGTTCCCAACTTGATTCGGCCCAGCTTTGGAGCCCTCCGAGATCATCCTCAGGAGGCCCGCTTATATAGTCGCCATATGCCGCCACGTGCGAGGGGACATTTCTGAAACAGCTGACAGGTGTCTGGTAATACGTGGATGAGAGGTGAAGTGTGAGGATCACAATACATCCTCATGCAGGTCGGCTGCCATTTTGCAAGGATATACGGCGCCTATGTGGTATTCCTACACTTTTGAGTAGGTGGGTCCCGGTACTTGAAATCACCCCCTTGTCCTCTCGCTGGCCCTATTGTAGATGTCGAGCTCCTATCCACCACTGCTAGATCTCCGCCCTGTTGGGCTCATGAGATCTGCCGCTTGTTCAAATTCCCGGGGGGCTCATTGCGATGCCAGGAGCGATGATGATGCCGAAACCATTCGTCCTCGCTCGAAGGAGGAGGCAGCCTGTGTACTGTGGTGCCTTTCACCGGCTCTTTCCCGCCCAAGTTGACCCCATAGCTCCACCACAACCAAATGCCAACACCCCAGTCAAACCACCGCGAACCAGTCCCCCGTCCCCCGGCTGAGGCTGTCACCGTTTCGGAATCGCGAACATCATCGCCCACCACCCGCGATCACCCTTCGCTTAGCGGGCTGTCAGGCCAATCTTATCGAGGGCTGGACATGTGTTCCCCGAGTCGTGTAGATTATCGATTATCCCCACCCGTCTGGCGGCGGGCTGAATGAGGCACAGCGTTGCGAGCCACCCCTCGAGCCCGCGTAGATCTTGTTTCGGGAATCCGTCGATCATCCTACCCAAGGAGGGAGCATCAGTATCTCGGGTGAGGGGGAGGCTGCGCGCCTACGATGGGGCGGGTTCAGCGCACCGGGATCGGATGGTGAGTTGAGCTGAGGACTCTATGGGAGGGGCGGTGGATGTTGGTGTTTGGGTGGTGGACTACGTAGTATACTGCGGCAGAGGATGAGATGGATGGATACATAGATACACACACATATATAGATGAGTACGAACGTCCGTCGTCACACTCAAACCTCTGCTCTTCGTCCTTAGTTCCTCCATCTTTCTACATACCTTCATTCAACGATTCTCTCATTCGAAAGCTAGTTCTTTCTTTCCGATCATTCATTCTTAGTCTGCGACTCTACTTTATCTTCAAAAACATTCAACCTCTATCTCACACAAACAAAATGTATCCTAAGCTCGCTCTCATCGCCGCCCTCGCCGCCGCCGTGCTGGCGGCCCCGGTCAACGTGGAGGAGCGCCAGCTCGATGCCGTCGGTGGCCTGGTCGGCGGCCTCACCGGTGGCCTCACCGGAGGTGCTACGGGCACCGGCAGTGCCGCAGATGCCTCCTCCTCCGGGGCGGCTGGCGGCTCAGATGGTCTTCTGGCACCCGTGGTAAGTGATGTCGCCTCCTCCACCAATGCCTCTTAGAAAGACAGCCCCGAGCACATACTGACATCAAGCCTAGACTGGCCTTCTCGGAGGTGTCACTGGTAAGCGTCAGCTTGATGCCGTCGGCGGTCTTCTCGGCGGCGCCACAGGCACGGACAGCGCTGCTGGTGCCTCGTCCTCCGGATCAGCGGGTGGATTGGTAAGTGATGCCCCTACAATTCTGTCGTCGCAGGGGATAAGCTCAAGGGTGTGAATGATGAACTTTGTACTGATGCTCGGCCTCAGGGTGATGTTGTTAGCGGTGTCACCGACACAGCTGGCGGCGTCGTTGGTGGTGTCACTGATACAGCTGGCGGCGTTGTGAGTGGTGCTACCGATGCTGTCGGCGGCGTGGTTGACGGAGTCGGTAGCACTGTCGGAGACACTGTCGGTGGTGTCGTTAACGGTGGTGAGTGAACAGACGATTCCCCTGATAAACTATTGGAGCTTGACCTAACTTCCCTACTTTAGCCACGGGTGCTGTCGGCCTGAAGGAGTAGAAGCGACTTTGCCCTAGCGAATGCTGCTCAAGAATCTCGCCGTGAAAGGCGTTTTCACATTGGAGGGAGCATGGTGATTTGAATACTATCATCTATCACTCCAATTCGCCTCGCTATGTTTCGCTGTTGGTGTCACACAAGTGTACCCAAAATCCTTCTTTCTTTGTATATACAAAGACCTTGTTAGATCTGCAATGCGGGATACCCAGTACCAGGGCCGTTCGAGTTGGAATGCGCCATCAATCACAGTTGTTCGATGAATGCATGACACAATAGAGTGAACGCTCGTGTTAAGTCTGTTTCGAACTGCCAAAGTCGTGACTCGAAGCTTCCCCAGCTTTGACGGCGCTGCTATACAGTCCGCTGGATCCCATGCGTCGCCCTTGCTCAGACGGCGGTTGCACTGAGCAAGATGAGCATCGGGGTGGGCGCATCTACTGCATCGCTCCGAGATCATCTTCGATTGCTGGTACGGGAATGTTGTGGCGCCTCCTGACCTCGTCGACCTTGTCCGTGAGCGAAGAGGCCGTGGCCGCGCCATCAATGGCCTTCTCCTTTTGCTTTGGTGCTTCCTCCGCTGGCTCGAATCGCTTGCGAATGGCCTTGATCATCTTGCTGAACCAGATGCAGTTCAAGGTCGTGAGAGCGAGGTTGCTACACAAGTAGATGGCCACGAGCCACCCAGGGAGAGGGCCGGCTTCCTTCGCATACATCATGACGTCTTCGGTACCCGGCAGTGTCTCGTCCGCTGGTGTGACCGACATGAACTCGGTGTTCGGTGCGGTGTACAGCCCGCGGTACATGTCATACCACACGACCGCGGACTGCCACACACCCCAGATAAGGCGGGCCGAGAAGAAGGTGGTAATGAGGATGATGCCATTGTAGAGTTGCGCCTTGCTTCCCGTCATGCCCATCTTGTCAAAGAACCAGTGGATGTTGAGGAACGGAGTCGAAAGCTCGTATAGGATGAAAACGTTGGCGTAGTAGTTCAGGAAGGGTCTCTGTGGCGGCAGTCAGCACACTATTTGGGGTCAGGGCCACAGCGAGGCCAATACTAACATATCCGAACGAGTAGACGAGCAGGGCGCTGGTGGCATGAACGAGAACGCCAAAGCCGAATACATCGACGAACATGAGGGTGGTGATGAAGTCCCAGACGAAGTATCCCGCTGCAAGGGACTGGATCATGCCGCTAGCACCGGTATACCCCCATATGCGCCCCTGCCAGTCCATGGTCTTGCGCTCCTCGTCGGCGTACATGCACCACAGCGCCAGAATGTTGATGAGGGTGCTCTGGAACAAGGAGACGACATGTGCGTCCCAGCTCGCCCTTTTCCCCCGGTGGGTAGGGTACTGCTTGGGGGCGTACTTCATCGACAGCCATGGCGATATGACGAGGTGGACGAAGGTGTACATGAGGGTAGCGAAGAGAACCTCGTGTATGTGCTGGGGCAGCACAGTGAGATGGAACCTCTCCGCGAAGGGCCGGACCCATTCGCTGAGCGCCGGGATGGGCGCTATGAAGAAGGGATCCTTCATGACTATGGTGCTGCCGCCGAGGCTTTCGAACACGATATTTGGGATGGGAGTGCAGACCAAGGTTGGCAAGCCGCGGTGGGAGGAGCGGCGGTCGCTGCACGCACAGAAAAGGCAGGGCGGATCTTATAAATCGTCAGAAGCCAAGTGTCACATTCGGGGACTCCGCAAGCCTCGGAAGCAGTCGTGAGTCTGGGCAGGCACACGACCAAGTCACCCAGGTCGGAAACGATGTGCGTTCACAGAGGCTCAGAATCCGTTGGGAACTGCACGGGACTGTGGGAGGTCAGGGTTGCAGCGGCTTGAAGGCCGTCCTGTGCTGTCGGCGTTTGGTGATCAGGAGGCTGAAAAGATGCAGAACGAGTCCCTAGAATGCAAGACAGACGGTGTATCCGGTCACGCAAGCATTCTGACGTCGTGTGCCACGTCGAGATGGGCTGAAGACGGTGGCCGGCCGGTAAGTTGCCCGTCAAAGAGCTGCATCTTATCAAAGGGTCGACATGACAGGGACCCTGAATTTGTTGGGATTCTTGGCCCATGTACCGGGTACACTGCTGTCTCTGACAGGTACCTCGGGAGACGCGGGGTAGTGGGTGAGGAGAGGGGTACTATTCAGGGGCTGTCATGTCTCCAGCTCTTACGGGCAGAGCAGTTTCCCATGTGGTCTAAGCAAGTATACTACAGTAGACAGAAAGGCCATACAGGACCTGCATAAATACGCGTTCCTGTTCCATAGATTGAGCATAGATCGTAACGTCGTACAATTCTATCCGGAAGTGATATGGGGACTGCATGGGATGATCTGCCATGTATGCCCAGGTATCCGGGAAGTATGCACCTTGTAGACTGGAAGACAGGCGCGGCCATAAGCTGGACGGTTTGACATCCCTGCACACTGTAGCACTTTAGCGTCCCCTCCTCTCAGCCTTGTCCTGCGGGTGCTGCATGCCAGGTGCGAAGTGCCTTGTGCCTGAGCTGCAGCCGGGCTTGAGGTCACGCTGGCCCAAGCTCCGAGGTCTTGCTTGCAGACCAAGTGTCACCTACTGCCAGCCGCCGCCTGACGCCATCACAAGGCCGAGGCAGGGCAAGGCAAGGCTAGACACAGCAATTCCAAGCAGCTTCAGCACCACCGAACATCAGCTGCTGACATCTGGCTGGGCAGTCGTCCGCCAGACGGAGCGCGTGTGACAAGATGGCGGACCTGCTCTACGACCTCCTGGCCTCGCAGCCTGGGTCCGATTTGACCAGGGCACCCGCGGACCACAGCACTCTGGAGTATCTCAACCACCTGGCATCTCAACCGCTTGCTTCATTGGACTCAAGCGAGCCCCAGTCCTTGTCCCAGTCATCACACTCCTTACTCCGATCATTGCAAGGGCTCTCAAAGAAATCATACCAACCCATCATCGACTCTGCATCACACCATGCCTCTCTACAGACCGCCCTGCCCGCCCTGGCAGCGAGCACGGCGGAGTTACGAAATGCAATCCCCAGGCTGGACAACGAGGCCGTCAAGTTCTCCAGCACCTACAACAAAGCCAGTGAGAACGACGTGCTAGCCAGGAGAAAACGCGCTCTACTCCTGTCAAGAAACGTCGAGCGGCTCGTTGATGTGCTGGAACTACCGACCCTTCTAAACTCAGCCATCTCAGCTTCTCCTCCCAATTATTCCTCAGCGTTGGATCTCAATGGCCACATACGCAGACTACACACTCTGTACCCGGACTCGCCACTGATCGCGTCAATATCGGCTCAGGCGGACGAGGCGATGAGGACCATGGCAGCTAACCTTGTGCTTTCGCTCAAGGCACCGGGGCTGAAACTGGCTGCGTCACTAAGGACCATCAGCTGGTTGAGACGGGTCTTGCCGGACCTCGAATCTGCTGGGTCGCAGGAGAAGGGGCACGGCTCACAGGACAGGGCGCTGGGTGCTCTCTTCCTGGTGTGTCGGCTGGCGACGCTCATGCACATGCTCAACGCATTGGACCCCCTGAAGGAACTTGCAGACCAGGAGAAATCCAGGCAAAAATCTATCGGCAGCGGAAATGCGTGGTCGGGAGGACAGCAAACGGAGAGGTTCCTGAAGCGCTACGTCGAGATCTTCCGCGAACAGAGCTTCGCCATAGTCTCCATGTACAGGAGCATCTTCCCAGCGTCAGCCGACGCTCCACACACGTCAGGGGCAGCACAAGGCGACCCCTTGGAACCGCTGCCTTCAACGCTATCCACATTCCCCTTGTATCTGGTCGACATGCTTCTCGAGACCCTACGCATCTACCTACCGACTGTCAGGGACCAAGCATCCAGGGATAGCTTGTTGACGCAGGTCCTATACTGCGCCGGTAGTCTGGGCCGCTTGGGAGGTGACTTTGGGCTGTTCTTGGCTGACATGGACCTCGGCAGCGAGGCAGAGGAGGAATGGGTAGAGGTAGTCAGAAGACATCGACTTTTGGCTGGACGCCTGGAGTCGATAGTCGGAGACCAGAAGGACAAGGTGCCCAAATAGAGCGAAAAGGTACATTCCGCAGAGAAATGAATGAGGCACGACAAATACAATGAGTCCTCTATAAGAGGCTCCCATAAGTAGGTACCCAGGTAGTGTGCAGATAGAGCAATGATAGATACCCTGACGTCGAGGAAATCGCTGCCAGCCGGAGTGGCTTTCGGTCAACTTTCCCAGGCCTTTTGGCTGTGTCAACAGCCTTTGTATCACATTAATCTGATTTTTTATGGATTACATATCTGGCGCTTCGGGTTCCTCCAAGGGAGTTCTCGGGGTTGGCCTGCATGAGACGACCCGGGACGTCTGCGGCTCGCCGAACCGGAGCCGGGTCAGCCGGCCAAATTCAATGCGCCGGCCAAAAAGTGGACAAGCTAAAATCGTCTCCGTCATTCTTCATAAACTTACTTTCCGCCCTCCGTTTTCAAGCCAAACAAACAACTTAACGCACTGGTTTTCCCTGTCACACATCATGGCTCATCTTGCGACCTAAAGAGTATTTACCACTGATCTCGAAAGTAATCCCAGGCCCAGGAAGCAATGCTCGAGGGCGCGCAGCTCCGTGGAAACTAGACAGCCACGACCACTCTGTGTCACTCGAAATCAGGACTGCGAAATGAGCAGCGATGGCCCTGCAAAGGCCAAGTCCAAGTCGAGTAAGCCTCTCCCTCTGCTGCTGTGCAGACGGCGTTAGCTGACCGCCCGCTGCTCTCAAGTCTTCCACTTCATAGCCGGTCTCGGCTCAGGGCTTCTCTCCGCCGTCCTGCTGCAGCCGATCGACCTCCTCAAGACCCGCGTCCAACAGTCCGGGCACCACTCCCTGACCGCCGCGTTTCGCGAGATCCGGTCACAGCCGCGCGTCCTGCCCGCGCTATGGAGGGGCGCAACGCCGTCCGCCCTGCGCACCGGCTTCGGTAGCGCCCTCTACTTCACGAGTCTGAACTCGATCCGGAACAGCGTGTCGCGCGTGCCCTTCCTCGCGGCGGGCGGCGGCAGCAAGGGCGGCGACGGGAGGCACTCGTCCTCGCTGGTCAAGCTGTCCAACACGGGCAACCTGCTGGCCGGCGCCGTGGCGCGCACGTTCGCCGGCATGACGCTGATGCCGCTCACGGTGATCAAGGTGCGGTACGAGTCCAACCTGTACTCGTACGGGTCCATCGCGGCGGCGGGGCGCGACATATTCCGCACGGAAGGGCTGCGAGGGTTCTTCTCCGGCTTCGGGGCGACGGCCATGCGCGACGCGCCCTACGCGGGACTGTACGTCCTGTTCTACGAGCAGAGCAAGAAGCGCCTGAGCTCGCTGACCGGCGGCGCCGGCGGGGACGTTCAAGATCCCCTCACCAGCAAGGTCAGGATCAACAGCCAGGCAATGGGCGTCTCCACCGCGGCGACCATCAACTTCGGCTCGGGCGTCATCGCCGGCGCCGCGTGCTCGGCCATCTCGAACCCCTTCGACGCCGTCAAGACGCGCATCCAGCTGCAGCCGGGCGTGTACCGCAACACGTTCCACGCGGCGCGCATGATGGTCGCCCAGGAGGGGCTGCGCAGCCTGGCCGACGGCCTGGCCCTGCGCATGAGCCGCAAGGCCATGAGCTCGGCGCTGGCGTGGACCGTGTACGAGGAGCTCATACGGCGGACAGAGGTCGCGCTGAACCCCAAGAAGAGGAAGGAGAGTGTACTATGATGTATTTTTTTTATGGGTTGCGCGGCATGAATATAGCCGGCGGTATTCATTCCTGCTTGCATCAAAGACGGCGTTTCTGGTTGGGCAAAATGGGGACAAGATACCACGCCATTCAACGATTATCTGAAGAACACCCAAGCATCCTCCCTATGTTATATTGTGACGACGTGTCTGACATGCTTGTGATTCCGTATAATGGTCCAGCTGTAACAGCTGCTGGCAAATTATGCTTGTTTGCTTATTACCGAAACTGTGATCACACTTATGTAATATGTATGCACGGTGCTTGAAATGCCATACGGATTGAAGAGCCAGGGGCCTTCCAAGCTTCCAAGCTCCCAGGCTGCCAATTACTAGTCAAGCTACCAACGCATCTGGAGTAAACCGGACTTGCACCCGCATTCAAAGCCTCCTCTACCTCGCCGACTTCCTCTTCGGCTTGGCACCGGCTTTCTTCTTTCCCACCTTTTGCTTCAGGTCCTTTGGTTTGGCGTCGCGCGAGCTGGCACGCCGTCCCTCAAAGACGAACTCTTCGGGTTTCTTGAACCCAGCGGCGCCAACGCCTGCACCCTCTTTCCTGTCCTTGCCAGAGCTCTTCTCGCCCCTGTTTGACCGATCACGTTTCTTCCCGCCGGTCTTCGCTATGCGGGCCTTTGCAGCAGCGGAGTGACCAAGAAGCTTGCCAGCCCGGCCTGCCATGGTCTGCTCCTCCGCGGTCAGCTTTGGCACGTATTTCGTGCCCTTCTTGGCCTTGCTACTAGCTGCGAGTGCAGCGCTCCTCTCCGCGTTCTTCTTGTCCATGGCCCTGGCTGTCTTGTGCGGTGCCTTGCACCGGCTAACCCGCAGCTCTCGCGGCAGCATGGGCGGGAACTTTTTGCCGTTCAGAAGAAGAGCAGACTCGACCGAGTTACCATCCTGTGTGATCAAAGTCAGCGACTCTGAGCTTCACTCACTGCTCACACCTAGATTTGCACTCACATAGAACTGAACATAGGCAATTCCCTTGCCAACTCTCGTTGTTTGGTCCCTGATAACACGCACACTCTCCACCTTTCCAGCATGAGTCCCAAAGTTTCGCCAAAGACCTTCCTCGACATCCATGGGCACCTTGGTACGCTTGCGCTTTTCAGTTTGCTCATTGCCATCCTCATCCGTTTTGACGTTGAGCACTGTCTCGTCGTCCACGAAACCGAGGTTGCCCACGAAGACACAGCGCCGGTGGTCGACTGGAGCGGGATGCGCAACACTGTCCACCCGCAAGTGCCTATCTAACACAACCGTGCCATTCAGCTTTTCGCATGCTGCGCGGGCAACTACCGGGCTGCTGTACACGACGTATGCATTGACAGACTGCGTGGTGGC
The DNA here is from genome assembly GCA_013435955.1 of Diaporthe sp. HANT25. Lineage (NCBI taxonomy): Eukaryota > Fungi > Ascomycota > Sordariomycetes > Diaporthales > Diaporthaceae > Diaporthe > Diaporthe sp. HANT25. The sequence goes on along the minus strand of JACBFG010000013.1, from coordinate 2,951,509 downwards.
TTCCATGAGGCTCTTGGTAGCAAAAGCGGCACGTTTCGGCATGGCTGCTGTCGAAAATGGGAGGGAGCGAAACCTGAGCGACTCCAGCGACTGTGGTGGCGTCGCGGTCTTGTCAAGGAAGGAAGACAGATGCGCCATAAGCGTCTTCTTCGCCTTTTTTGAGCTAGCAGCCTCGATGGAGACATTCGAGAGGAAAACGGTTCGCGACGCCTTCTCGATCTCGTCAGTCTCCTTTTTCTGGGTAAGAGACTCGTGCACGGGTATGTCGCTGTCTGAGTCGTCCGCGGCGTCTTTCATCTTGGCATCTCCGGTCTCACCCTCCGCGCCGTCAACAGACTTCCTCTTTTTGCTCACAGGCGGCTCATCATCGCCGAGCTTGTCGAAATATTTGCTTTCCAGATCGTGGAATTCGTCGTGCTTCCGCTTTTTCTTCTGCTTGCGCTCGTGTGCCTGGGCCTCGGCAAGTATTTGAGCAGCGATTTCGCGCTCGTCGTCATCGCTTGCCCCTGGCGCAGAAGCATCGCTCAACGCATCTTCATCGTCGTGCGCATCTTCCGCGACCTCGTCCTCGTCGCTGGCTTCCGACAGATTCGCGTCGTCCTCGTCGACGCTGGAGAGCTCTTCGTCGTCCTCCTCCTCCTCGTTTTCACTATCTGAGTCCTGCCTAGCCTTCGAGGCTATCAACTCAGAGTATCGCGATTTCGGCGGGGCTTGGACCGGTCCTGAGCTCGTTGAGAAGAGGGCGTCAAGAGCAGGGTCGATCTTCTTGGAAGAAGCCGACAAACTTGTGTTCCTGCTTCCAATTAGTAAAATTCTGTGCAATAATTTGGGCCTTTTCCATATGAGAAACGCACTTGTTTTTCCCCATGGCGCCAAGTCACGAGAAAACTGAGAAATGCGCGCGGCGTGGTCGCCTGTTCGTCGTGTGCTGAACCAGGATCGCCTCCCAATTTTCCTGCTCCGGCCAAAAGCAGCAGCAAAAATGGGAGATCGAGAAGTTCGCTATCACCTTATCGCAGCTATCGATTGGCCGCTAGTGCGGTGTCTCCGCGGCAGGCAGCTCCAAGCCTTTGCGGTCGGTCTCCTCTCTGTCACTCAGTCAATCAAGTTGGAGAGGGCGGTGGTAACCACCTGCAGAGCGAGAGGTCCTGCCGCCGCCGGCCCTGATTTCCTCCTCCCCTCGACCATGCACCACCCACCACCCTCTTCCACACCCCCATTCTGGCTCAACGCACTGAAAACGACCAGATGTGATATTTCATAGCTTCATGCTACTGAGCTGGGTCATACATCATTCATATCTCTTCTGGACTGCCCCTCTCTCCTCAACTCACCGTCGTTGTCCGTCACCCAGCGGTTGACCTGGTCCCTCGTCACCTCGGTCTTCCACGAGTTGCGCCGACACAACCACCCACGCCACACCTTCTGTAGAGATACAACCACCACGTCGAGTCTCCCGAGCACTGTTCAATTCCTCTCCAGTCATGGCAACAGGCGGTACGGCGCCGCCCATAGCAATGGCCAATCACCCTCACTCTCTGCTGGACCAAGACAGCACCGTGTCGAGCCCTCTCAGCGAGGTCGAAGACAAGGATGCGGAGCCCGACGACATGGACATCGACATGAACAGCAACCATTCCGACGGCGACGAGCCTTCCAATACTGAAAATGGTCGCGCGCACGACCCCGCCGTCCAGCCACCGCACGACGACTCCGACTCCAACCTTTCAGAAATCGAGACCAACGACTCCGAGGCCGAAACAGAGCGCCTCTACGATACGCCGCGCAAGAACAATACTCAACCAAGCGACTCAATTTCGAATGCGAAAATTGAGAAAAGGCGATCACCCGACAAAGCTGCCAACGCATTCCAAAGAAGCTCAAGCAAGTTGCGTGGCAAAACACAGGCTGACCTTGGGGCTGAATCTGGCGGAGATGACAACGACGGTCTCTCTGATGACCGTCACGATGCCGACGACGAAGATAAGGGCTCCACTGTCGACAGCGAGGCGGATTCTGAGAAAGAGGAGGGAACAAAACGGGCAAAGGCCTCCCCAAACCAGCGTACCAAGTCGCAAGAGTCACACATCATTGCAAGCTCTACGCTGGCTGACAGTGGTAGTGACAACCCCTTGGCAGACTCGAAAAAGCGCAAAAGATCGCCTGCGGCAGAACGATCCGATTCCAATCAGCCACTGCGGAAAAGGACTGCATCAATTCCAGAGCCAGGCGACGAATCGTCTACCCTCTCTAAGATCGAGTCAGAAGATGTTGCTTTAAGTAATATTATGGGCAACAAGAGCGCCGAGCATACTGCCGACGAGGACGATGAAGAAGCAGCAATTAAGAACGCAGGAGAAATCGCAGACTCTGTGGAGAGGCCGACAAATGAGGTCAGCAAGCCAAAGAAGTCGAAGCGCAGCACGAAGAAGCGGAAAGCCTCGTCAGAAACCGCCGAGGAGGCCCCCGAGGGAGAGGAACCCACAGCAACACCAATTCAGACTGTCGAGGACGAGCCGGCTGAGGCTGGAGTTGACGAGGAAGCTGAAGCTGTGCATAAAAACGAGGAAGAAAGTAAGGATCATTGTTTGGTTGCTTGTCGATTTGACTTGCATCTTGCGGCTGACAAGTTGGCTATAGTGGAGAAAAAACGCACTGCTTTCGACCAACTTTCCTCAATTGAGAAGAACTTTGCAGTACTAAGGGATCGGTACGTTAACTAGTCATCGCTGGGGTCACAAGAATGGCAATACTGACAGAAATACGGCAGGCTGTACGAAGAGCGACTTGCACAGCTTAATGAAGAAGAAGCAATGTTGACGAGCGATAATCCAACCCACCCCGAATACCTCGCCATGATGCATTGCATCGACAGCCGCCGAGACGACAGGGTAAAAGTTGTGGAGCTCGAGTACAAGTTCAATATGGAAGCTCTAGACCGTTGGGCAGTCGCCCGGCGAGCGCAGATTCTCTCCCAGTTTTTCCAGAGTGCACGCGAGTTAAGAGAAAAGTACGTGGACGAGCTCGGCAGACAGTGGTACGAGATACAACACGAGCGCCGGCGCAACGCCAATCCTATACCAGACTACGGCTTCCGTTTCCCCAAAACGAAGGCAGAACAGAAGAGGCACGCGATTGCGCAAGGGAAGGAAACATCGATCCTGGCTGGCATCGCTCAGCACCACGGCTTTCCAGCGGCGCCAGATATGCGCGGTGCATCATCGACAGAGGTCGAAGATGACTTTGAAGCAATGGCTGTAGGTGTCACCAAAGCACAACTGTGCCTGATTGACGAGCTGACTGTGATGGCAGCGAGCGCGACAAGGGACACACCCGGGCGTGTCGCAACGGATGCAGCCCGCTTTACATGATTATGCCGCCGCGGCGCAGTTCGGACAAGCCCTTGGGCCTGCGGGCCAAGAGTACATCGAAAGCCACGCGTGGGCGAACCCAAAACACCCTTCTCATGGTGCAACCTCCCGGCGCCAGTCACACGGTGCTGCATATGCCGGCCCTCCGGCCTTGATGGGCCACGCGAGGGCATCGCACCAACCTGCGGGTGGAATGTGGTTTGCCAATGGCCAAGTGAACGGGGATGCCAATCACCGGCATCTCACTGCAGATGCGGAGCCAGCGCACCCACGGAGAGTAGTCGAGACGGTCAAATCTAAGCGCGAGGCTGTCGCATGACAAGAGTGCGGGCAGATGGGTGAGGCAATCATGGCAGCACATCTCATTCGCGTCTGATTGCACTGCAATTGAGTTGCGCCGCGCCTCGGATCGCTCATGAGTGGCTATCCTAGCAGACGGCCCTGTTGGGGTAATTTCAGCGACAAGACCGCGCAAGGCTGTTGCGGAATGTCTCACGACCATGGCTTGTCAGAGAAACCCCCTCGATACTCCCGAGGAATTGGATGTGTGCTCTGGCTCACCTTGCCCTGCGATTTGGGTGGGTTACCAGTGGGGAATGCGAAGGCGTCGTTGCTTTTTTTTCTCGGAATTCACGATACCCGTGGCTCAAAAGGCTTCCTGGTTGCTTAGTTTTGGAACGGGCGTACTCCTGTCTTGTGTGGCCTGGGACATCAGCACGTCGGGTTGCTTTTACACAGTTCAGGATTTGTTGGGCAGGCCTGTTCGGACACGATGTTGCCTAGGGTCTTTGGCCCTTTTCTTGTCGAGGAGATTTTGCATTTTGTTATACTACGACCTGCTTCAGGCAGGTCTTGGAGAATGGAGTTGGAGGCACTATGGGGTATAGGCCGGCAGCGGGCTGAGGTCCCATGTTCCTTGGGACTCTGTAGATACATTTTTGTACTTTGTACATGCGCCCCTGTCAACGAGACGCTTCTAGACGCATTGAGATATCAAACGTGCCTGCGAGCACAGAATTATTCCACCTGACCATAATTTCTTCCCAAAGCTCTTCACTATTTCATCATGCGACTCGTGCTCCTTGGCGAGAGATGTCGGCCGTCGTGCTGTCGTGCGATGGGCCGTCTGAGATCACAGACCCTTTTCGGCCTCATTTCTTGGGGTTGTTGATCTCCTGTGCCTGGTGGATTGGCACCTCTGGAACCTTGACGTCCTCGAACTCATCCTGACCGACTGCCCTTATAGTGTACCAGTCTGGTTCGAGATGGGAGTTTTATCAGTTTATATTGAACGACTAGAGGCGTAATGGTGTTTGGTTCTCGGACGCACAGATTCCCGCAGCGACGCCGGCAATCGCCAGGCCTGTCACGGCATTCTTGACCAGGTATGGGCGGCGCGCCCGGAGGAGGGCGGCGGACTGGGCGTTTTTCCGCGTATAGTAGCTCGAGTGGTCGATGCTGCGGACCGGCGGCGATCGTCAGTCTCTGTGCTCGAGGCTCAAGAAATACACGGCGTGTTGTGGTTCAACGGGGACGAGTACCTACCCTGCCATGGTGCTGAAGGTGAGCTTCCAAGAGCAGTCACTTGGGGGAGATTATGCGCGGGAAGGAAGGAGAGCTGGGACTCTGCAACGGGATCCGGAGTGGTAGACTAGAATCAGATGTTCGTCTCTGCACCCAAAATATGGGGTTACATAAGCTTTCTCTAGCACTGGTGATCTCACAAGTCAAATAAGTGTTGCACGGTAGGCCTAGCAGCCCATGCAGGCCTTCAAACAAGAGGACCCCAGCAGCACGGCCCAATTACGTAGCTCTCTCCAAACGCGCCGTGCTCCACGTCCCGCGGCCTGGCGCTTGGGGCCGCATTGGGGAAGCACCCCCCGGTAGTTGCACTTCTGTGTTTTCAGCAGCCAGGTACCTCCCCCCAGGCTAGAGGTATCAGTGCTACTACTACATGGCATTTCATCAAACTGCGAGCTCACATGCAGCCTCACTCACTCCACCCATCCACCCAATCCACCACTTCATTCAACCTCGCAAACCTGGGGCACGTCTTCATGGGTTCCCAGCGCAGACCACTGCGAGGACAAGCCCAACTTCCCGCCTCTCTCTACTCTGTGAGGCCACTCCTCGACCTTGCAACGGCGCGACAGTCCCTCTGAAACCCGTCAAAAATAATGCGCCGCCGCCGTCTTGGCCAATATCAGCATCGCACCGTACCGCATCGCATCGCGACCTTGTCGACTACCACTGACGCAGAGCAACGACTGACTGCGCCTTAGGCCTGGCAAACTCACTCCTACTCACGCGTGCTCTGGCAAACCCCATTGAATCACTGACTGGCCTTTGTCTTCTGTCCACTCCACCACGTCTCGGACATTTGGCCTGGAGAGCTGGGAGGCCATCCGTTCCCCTCCCATTTCGTTTCGTAGAGTAGAGGCACGTTGAGGCCTGCCGACCTTGTGTGCCTTCTTTTGACACCCATCCAAGAGATATCCAGGCCGTCGTGCCAACCCACCCGCCCATCATGGCCGCCGACACTGTGCAATCCGTGAGCGAGCAGCTCAAGCAGCTGAATGATGCCCGCAAGGCCATCCTCGTCGACACCAGCTACTACAAGTCGATCATGAACGGCATCTTGCCCCTCGCCGCCCCAAACTCCACCCTCGAGCTGCGGCGCTGGGCTGCCGACTTCATCGCCGAGGCCTTCGCGACCCCGACACTCCCTAACAAGGACAAGGAGGTCATGAGCTTCCAGGTGCTGCCGGTGCTCAGGAGCCTGCTGGAGAGCCCCAAGGAGGACCCATACGTGCTCAAGAGCGTCATCGCCGCCTCAGCTAGCATCTACCCACACGTCTTGAGATGGATGTACGTTCGATGTCACCCGTTTTCGCAGATTCCCTACGCCGTCAGGCTGCTGATGCTGGTGCTGGTGACGCTGTACCCCTGCGGATCGCCCAGCCACCTTGTCTCGAGCAGGCGTCCCTGGAAGTATTCACCTTGCTGACCATTGGACTTCTTGCAGAATACACAACCCATACGAGCGTTCGCCCTGGGACAACATGATCACGATCAAGCAGAAAATATTACGGATTTGGGACGACGCTGCCTCAGCCGTCAAATTGTGTTGTATTAAGTTCGCGCAGCGTGTGGTGCTCGCGCAGACGACAGCGACCAGCATGGAAAAGGTGCGAGCGACCTCGTCGCATTACAATGTTGATTTGTTGGGGTGAATATTGATCGTGAGCAGCGCATAAATGGCCTCGAGATCTCCTTGGGGATGATCCCACCTGGCCACCCATTTCTCGACCCAAGACAGCTCGAAGCTGAGGCCACAGGCCTCCTGGACAGGATGCTTAACGTGCTTCAGGACAACAGCAGGTATGCTTGTCCGCCGCAGTGGATGTCTCGTGAGACCCATACTGATCTAATGAACCGTGTCGTAGTGATGCACTCATAGTAGATGGCACACTGAACTGTCTGCCTATTCTTGTTCGCACGCGACCATCCACGTCCAACCGCATTCTCAACGCTGTCATGGGCTTCAACCCGCTCAAACTCGCCAACTCCCCTCTGACCCCCAAAGTCCGTGTGCTAGCTAAGTCTATGGAGAAGACGACACGCATGCTGCTGATACATCTCTTGAAGCGGTACGTTCTCCCTCCCGAGTCTTGGTATCGGCGATGCTGACTGTTTCTAGGGATCCACACGGTCCGAATGCTCCACGGATACAGCAACATGTAGAAAGACTTATGCGCTCCCGGGCGGAGATCCTTGATGACAGTGGACGCAAGAGAGCGCTCGCTGAGCAGCAAGCCGCATATGCAGGCGGTGATGCGAAGCGGCAAAAGATCGGCCCTCAACAAACAGTGCCGCAAGTGAACCCAAATGCCCCGGGACCAAACAGTCTTGCAGCTATCTACACCCTCACAGACAGCGTAGGCCTGCAAGGCTTCGATGTCACACAAGTTCCAGCACATTTGACAAACAGGGTCGTTGTGTCAACTCTGGCAAGAGTAGATCTTCAGGCCCTCCAGGGGGCAATCCAAGCAGTCCGTGATCGTTTGGCTGTCAAGGAGGCTGCTCGGCAACCAGTCCTCAACCCAGAGACGGCGCCACTTGATGTAGAAGAAGACGACGATGAGTACGAACCCGACTTCACTATAGCAGAGGATGAGGAGCAGATCAAGAACAAGCTCGACGGCAAGCCCCGCGAGGAGGAGCAGCCCCAGATCGATGCAGCATCTTTGACATTAGGCACCTACAAGTTACCGGCGCCGCCTCCGCTCAATCCCGACAGCGCATCAGCAGCTGGTCAGATGGTCGTCGCGCGGGTCTTTGATGCCTTGCGAGTCTTGGAGGAGCCTGCGGCAAGGAAGGTCCGAGGCGGAATAAATCGCCTGGCCGCGAGCTCATACGACAAGGAATCGATTTTGACATTCATTACACGATTGGGCACGCGCGCCATGGCCGGCATAGAAGATGTTCAAGTCAAGGACGAGGCCAGCGGCGCCCTCGTGCTCCCGTCGCAATCAAGTGGCGACGTCATCCGGGAGCGCCTCTACTCATATGTCCTAGAGGACTTCCGCCGGCGCATCGACATCGCCGTCTCGTGGCTGAATGAGGAATGGTACTGCGACCGCGTGCAGAAAAAGCAGAATAGTGACGCACCCATGCACTATCCAAAGTGGGCTTCGAGGCTGGTCGACGGGTTCTTCCCCTACCTGAACCCGCAGGACAAGGTGCTCACCCGGTTCCTGGGCGAGATGCCAGAGCTGAACACCGCCATCCTCAGCAAGGTCAAGACGCTCTGCGGTGACCCGTCCATGGTCGAGCTCGCTCTGAAAAGTCTGCTCTACCTGGTGGTGATGAAGCCACCGGTGAGGGACTTGGCCTTGGACACTGTCCAGGACATCTGGGTTGAGTGTAAGTTCACCGTTGAGCGTTTTCTTACTTTGCAGACATGTTAGATGCTAATGATACATTTACAGACGAGGACGCCAGGCCAATGGCAGCCAAGTACCTAACAAAATGGCGTCCTGGGTTCATCGAATCCCAGAGCGGGAGTGGCAGCGGCAATGACGCGCCGTATGCCCCTGCTGTCACTGCTTGAACATTGTTAGCGGGTCAAATTCAGAGCTCTTTTTTTGAGCATTGTTATTAGAGGCCGAGATATAGAGGGCATCCCGAGGCCGAGATCACGGGCAGCATTGGTTCGGAGTGTTACAGGAGGGTTTTATTTGCAATTGAGGCCAGGATGTCTCTTCCGTGCCCCAAAGACACTGCGGCCTGTCTTTCTGTCTTACACGATGTATGACTTGGGAACAGTAGCGGGAGAAAGGGGGTTGGAGCAATTCGGCAGAATCTTAAGGATCAAACGACTCAGCCCGCCTGCCTGTCTCATTGGAGCAGGAAGCGGCGTGGGTGGGAGAATAGGCAGTAGTCGACTGTCCGTCCGTTCTACTAACAGGCGGAGAGGACTCCCCAACCCATGATTTTAGGGTGGTAGCGGGCGTTGCCATCTGTACAGATTATACCCCCTATCTTTATGCCATGACTTTCTACCTGCCGCATATTTCGTGACCTGGGTCTGTCGGTATTTGACAATACCAATGTGCTGTTTGATCGTGTTACACTTGCGAGGCTCACTTTGTTTTGTGTTAATTCTCCGCTACGTGGCAAACAACACGCATTTCACTATCCAAGGCAAAGCAAGTATATAAGCTCTGATGAGTGGACCTATTCTTGACTAGAGTATAGCTCAATGGTGTTTGGAATCCGGATGAATAAGTTGCCACGTCCAGTGTCTTGGCGCAAGTAGATACAACTCCAGTAAAAGGGGAACAAGCTCACAAGAACAATTACATAGAAAGATTAACTTTCATTTACCAACAGCATAACTCCACTGATACTAAATTTGTCCGACCTAGAAGCTAGAACCGACTGATTACCCAGCCACACACTAATCTCATGGCCATAGGTCTACAAGGTCTACTTAAGCATCCAACCTCCATTCCTTGCTTCCCTCCTGAGACATGAATCTTCTCATTATGGAACAGCAATCTGCAGATCAGCACGTGGATAACATCACCTCTGCGGAGAACAAATTCCATAAGTACCCCATCGACACTCCCGAGGTCTTGATGACCCTCATCGAGTTGCTGTCACTCAGTCAATGTCCCAATGCTCTCTCAACGGAAATTGCTAGGATATATTTCACCCAAATCCAAGACGGAATGCGTCTTGCTGAGGTCGCCGCTGATGCCAATAGCGAGCTCCTTCTCCCAGATCACCCCATCTTCAAGCACACTGAGCTTGACCCCAAGAATCTAGATTATGTTCGTGCCATATGCAGAGTTTTGATGCCCAGCTTCTACAATTCGATATGCTACTTCTCAATGCATTCCAAGCCGCCTCGCTCGGATCAAGAGTCTTCAAGACTCAGCTCATCGAGATTCTAGCTATAGCAGTACACCAGATAGCTATGCTACTTTACAAGACCAATTCTAATCTGGCTCCCGGATCCTCATCCATGGTGCACAAGGTGCACAAGGTGCACATCTGGCAACCACCCTGGGAGGCAGATAGCTCCTGGGGCACATGATGGGAGTTTCACCCTCTCATGGACCGCCTCCTACGCTCTTCCATCACCCTTGGTACACCAACCATGATCATTACCGTGACGGCGCAGCGGATACGGCGGGCCATTGGGCCGAGAACCCACATCATTGGTGGTGTGGTGCTCTTCGACCGCTTAGGTTCGGATCCGGACGCTGTCCATCTGCACCCCGCCCGCCCGCGACCAGGTCACGTATAGTAAGTATCTCAAAGCTGACAGATGAGCAAAAGACGAGATTGTTGGAGACTTTCTGAAAAACAACAAAAAGGGCGCAGGGTGAGGACTCAGAAACAGCAGGCTGTAGTTAAAAGCATGAGCATTGGGGTCTTGAGAAGGCAAATATTGCCTTTTGCGTCTCCCTGCCGAATGAGACCCATTTGCACCGTGTGGACCCGGAGGAGCCTCTAAGAGTGGTCCATGTATTCCGTCAGGCGTGGGAGAGGGAGATGCCGCCGGCGGAGTGGATGGGAGATGGTAGAGCTTCATGTATTCGGAACATTATAGATTTCCCAACTAAGGCATCACAGGGTGAGGGATTGAAGCGATGGCATAGCCGTGGTGATGCACGTTAGAGGTTTACTTCTCTACTCAGACAGTTAAACATTTGTTGAAAAAGGGATCTCTACGTTTCAAGTTCGAATTCTGAAAATTTTCGCTGTCTTGAAAGGAATGCCCGGCTGCCCGGACATATAATCTTTATTCTCTGTTTTCGATAGGTGAAAGGGGGCGGGGGGGAAAGGGGGATTCAGAGGTGTGCCATATTCACAAAGCTCAGACGTTGGACGCCAGGGACGCATCTATGGGGGAAATAGTGTTGTATTTACTTATCTCTCCGCTTCGCCTACTCACTTGCTGTTACCCAATGTCCGCTCCTAGGAGTTTGCCTCGTCAACAATATATATGTGATACCCATTCACCAGCAATGCATTCCTTCCATGTGCCAGAATCACCAGCTTCTCTCATCCCAACAATTGCAAACGCTAATGGTGGTGAAAGTAACGGCAAAGACAAACGCACACAAGTCTAATGATGCTGGACACCACCGTGCAATGAAGCCGAATCATTGTGAGACACATGCAGAATCATTGCTGAAAAGCCCCAAGGTCCATCGGATGGAGAAAGAATTATTTCCCGAGACGCCTTGATGATATATCCGTGAATTCTAACTATGCGTCTCATCACGTCATGACGAATCATTTCCCCTTGCGCCCGCTCTCATAGCTCAGGTCCAGGCTCCAAAGCGAGTCCCAAATCACGCTCCTTCTTTTAGTTTTCGGTGGGCTGCCTGCAGGCTCTGAAGAGCTGCTCGGCGGTGGCTGCTGCTGTTGTTCTTGTAGCTGCTGCGGGATTAGAGGTCTTGGGCGTGCTTGCGCCAGGGTAGGTAGCCGGAGTCGGCGGCCCTGCTGGAGAGAAGAAAGGGTTTTAATCAGCCAAACGAGGCCTCACTAGGGCCCGAGCAGGTCATCAATCTTATTATTGCGCACCTCGGTGCCCGCGGCGCTGTCTGGTAGCGGCCGCTGCCCCTGTTGTTCCGCTTCCGCAGCGGTACCTTCACCCTGAGCTTGAGCTTCACCCCCGCCGTTTGTTTGCTCTGTGGTGCTTGATGCGTGCTGGCCGCTGCCCTCGGCGGGAGGGTCAGGCGAGTCTGCCGGTGCGGCCCGGATGGAATTGGCTTCGCTGGCCAACCCGCTGCCCTTCCCACCGCCTCCAATGCCGAAGGGCAAAGCCTTCTTAGAGCTTGTGCTGGAGCGACGACTCTCGAGGCTCTTAGATAGGGTCTTGCTCACCCCGTCGATCCCAGTTGGGCCACGGCCTCCAAGCCCAAGGCCCTTGCCAGATGCTGTCCTGACCTGTGCTCGCTCCGCCACGGCGTCGACCTTATTCGCAGCAACCGTGCTCTTCCCAAGCCCCGGAGTCGAGGGTGCGCCAGGTTTATCTTCATGGGCATCGATGAGGTACCACCGCAATCCATCAGAAAGGTCGAAGGGATTATCATTCTCGTCGTCTACGGAGTCTGTCTCTGCGGCGCCGTTGCCCGAGGCCTGGTTGCTCAGGCTCTTGGATAAGTCGACGACTCGTTCTTGAATGCGACTGATGCGGGCGAGAAGCCACTCTCTGTTGCGCAGGCGATGAGCTTCTTGCTCGCGGAGGAAGTAATGAGGGAAACCAATATTGAAAGCTGCCCAGGCCCCAGTCATCTGGTTCCTAGTCGGCAGGAATAGGGCCAGGTCGCCATCCTTGAAATTCTTGAAGGCGATCTTGTCGTGGGCATCTTTTTGAAGAGCGTGAGCTTTGTCGCGGTACGATCGAGCGTCGCGTTGAAGCCTGCGGGCCATGTGCTCGATGTCCTTGACCCGCTTGTAGACAGTTTCTATAAGCGCGTCCATGTCAAAACTGCCAAGCTCCGCCATGAATGCCTGGTATTTCTCCGCCTCAGTGGTTGGGTCTGAGTTGTTCATCCAGTAGAGCAACTCGAGATCACTGCTATCTGGTGTCTGAGCGAGAGTTCCGGACCGACGGAGGGAAGCGCTAGGGTCGACAGAATCATTGAGGTTTTGTACAGAACGCTCGGCGCGTGGGATTTTCTGGATGACCACGGTGCCGTCCTGCCGCTTGACGGAGAAGCCAAGCCTTTCCAGCAGACGCCGCAGACGATCGTTCTGGGTGTAGAGCTTCTGGGTGAGGTCTTTGGCGTGCTCGGTTCGCGCCACGAATCGGTCGGTGAGCACACCAAGCTTAAGCTGGGACTCTTCGAACTTGCTCTTGAAGAGATGGAGTTCCTCCTCGAGGCTTCCGACTTGGGATTGTTTTGAAGCAAGATCTTCCGTTATTGTCGTGATCTTCCTCTCTTCCTCTTCCAGTCTCTTCCGTAGACTCTCCGAGCCGGTTTCTCCGTCCGCAATCTTGACTCTCAGCTCGTTGAGCTGGTTGCGGGTCTCGTCGAGCTCGCCTTCGAGTGCTGCAACGCGAGCCTTCTCCTCTCCAAGTTCCTCTCGAAGCTGCATTGCCGAGCCCTCCTCCTTGGCCAATGAGTCTTTGGCTGTTAAGACCTCTGTACGAAGATCCTTGATAGTGACTTCAGCGGAATGCAGGTCCGAGTGCACGAGAGAGATGTTAGCCTCAAAGTCTTGAGTCTTCATGAGAACATCGGCGCACTTGCTAGCCATGCTTTCGATGAGTTCGTCTTGATCTTCTGGGATGTTGCCCCCTGGGTCGAGTTGGCGGTGCAAATCCTGCAACGCCCGCAGTTGGGACTCTGCAGTCTGTTTGGCGACCTCCAATTGGTGGCTTTGGTCCTTGTTCTCATCTTGCATCGACTTGGTCTGTTTCTCCAGCTCCTCAACCTGTTCCCGCTGGAGTTTTGATTCTTTCCTGAGAAACTCAACCTGACCTTCGTACTTGAGCTTTTCGTCGCGTCTCTCCTTGGTCAGCTGCGCCATTTCATCCTCTAGGGCTTGAACTCTGTCGTCGTAATGTGCCTTCTCGTGCTCTCGAGACTCGCCGAAGTGTTCCATCTCATCTTCGGTGTCCTCAATGCGCGCTTTGAGATGCTTAATTTCGTCTTCGAGGGACTTGCGCTCTTCCACAAACTCCCTCTTCAGAGCCTCCATGTTCTCCAGAAGATCCTTTTTGGTAGAATTGGCTTCTTCGATTTGGCCCTTTACGGTCTCGTGCTGGGTTGTGCGGGCACTCAAGTCCTTCTCGAAAGCAGCGGACTTCTCCCTCTCAGCGCCCAGCTCGCTTTCAAGCTGCTGGATACGCTGCATGAGGCCCTCTGGAAAGTCCGACGACGAGCGCCTACGGTCATCGGCTGCTCTCTGCACCGATGTGGTCGAGCCATTCCGCTCCGGAAGCTGCTGGCTTGGGAATTGGAACGTGTTCCCGAATGTTGGCCTAGATGCCTGGCTTTGCCTATGTAGCAGGTCCTCCAAACGTCGCACACGGCTTTCTGCTGTCTTGAGCTTGTTGTCGACCCGCTGCTTTTCTTCCTGCAGCGATCGGAGAACATCCTCGTCGCCCCGGATCAACAAGCCACTCCTGCCCAACGACGCTTCATGGATGCTCCCATTCTTGAAGGCTTTCACCCGTTTTGATTGTTGCTTTGTCGGGTTGTTCAAGTCCAAAATCAATTTCCCAATGTCGTTGAGCAGATCCTGCTCGGCCTTCTGCTTTTGGAGAGATTCGTAGAACTCGGACAATTCCTTCTTGGTCATGGACGGCCAGTCTTCCTCCTGTCCCAACAGGTTGACCTCCAGACCAGCGACATTGCCTTCACCGGATGTCGTCTGTGGACCGTAGAGATTTTCGACAGTTTTGAGCCACTTTTTCCTCCGTTTGATCTCCTCGTCCTGGAACAGAGCCATCTCATTTGCCAGTGTAGACGCATCCACCTTGACCTTCTCGCACCATTCGCTGCGCTTCAACGCTTCCACGGCGAATGACGCATACATGAATGGGACTTGCTGGATCAGTCTCAAGTAGTCAAATGTAGCTAGCTCTTCCTCCGAACCAAGGACGTTGATCTGGGACTTGACGGTGGTTGTGAGAGACGTGATGTCCGTTATGCTACGCATGAAATCTACGGACTCCAGCGCAAGGGTATTCCGCGCCTGGGTTGCATATCGAAGCATTTCATCCATCTCCAAGGCTCTAGCTCGGATACTGGGCAACAGCCGCTCTGTGTGAGTTGCAGCAAGTTTTGAAGCTTGCAAAAGGTCCCGTGAGGTGTTTGTGAGCTCCATGGTCGTCTCGTAGTCCGCATCCACCTTCTTGGCTACAGCCTCGATGTCCTCGAGTAGCTGGGCGGCCTCGCCATCATGGGTCATGGCAGAGCGTTCGATCAGGCGCTCAAAATCCTGTGTGACGTCCTGGCAGTTCTTGAGCATACGTGTAGCCGTCTTTTCCAGGTCGCTCACGCGTTGGTTGAACTTTCGCAGTGCTTGGGGCGCCCGTTGTCCCGTCATCCGCGTAGTGTCCAAGTCCAGGAGGTCCTCCAAAGTAGGCTGCCTGACTGCGCCATTCTTGGAACTAAAGTTCTGCCCTGTCATATATGAGGCCATGCCCGGAGATATGGGTATACTCCGAGCAAGACTCAAATATGACTGCCAGTTCTTGACAAGTGCGTTGTACTCCGATTTGGCAGGATCCGCCCACTTCCGGAGTTCTTGATATTTTGGCTCCACCGTCTTGATCACAGACTCGAGGTTTGCGATGGCAGCATCAAGGCAGCGCATCATGACGTCCATCTCGCCGTATCGGTCTCTTGTGGCTTGCGCCATCGAGGCACAGTCGTCCACCGCCTTCCCAGCCCAGACCCGGCGCGATCTGAATAGTTCCTGCCATGATTGCTGTGACTTGGTGTCGTTGATCCGGTTTGGAGGCTCTGGCAAGCTATATGGCTTTGGAATCCCGATTTCGACGTTAACAGAGGATGGTTTACCGGGGGACGCGGGCTGGGATATTCGGATGTCGTAAATATAGATCTCCCTCTAATTCCGATGATGTTTGTCAGTCAGTGACCACAACACACAGTTTCAATAGCTGTCGCGCCCCTTTTGGCAGTGGGTTGGAGGGGGGGGGGTGCTGTACCTCGGACTGAAGGTCCTGTTGTTTTAGTGGTTTCCCTTGAGGTGTAAGTGCGATGAGGTACTGGGCAGGAATAGAGCTTTTCTTGGACACAGCAGTTTTGAAGTCATCGATCCTGTGCACAGTTCCTGGTCAGCTCGGCGAGACAAAGCAGTGCGACAGCGACGGGTTGAACGAACGTTGTGAGATGGGATGTATCGAGTTGCAGCTGCTGGCCCGAGCTTGAGAAGCAGAGGGTCGCCATCGTCCATGGTAAAGACTGAGCGCATCGCCAAAGAAAATGGTATGCCAGATAATCGCCCCGTGTCAGGGAAGGAGAAAGAAGTTATCCTCGGTTCATGAGGTGGGAGGTTAGAGGGTCGTATTAGGTCGATAGACGGACTGCTGTAAAGGAAGTGCTGCCGCGCGTGACCTGGGGCGGCTAGTTGTGACTTAGCAATCAACACCCCTCCCCCCTTGTGCATGCGGCAGGCGGACTGCGAACCCAGCAATAAAGAGTCAGATGTGCTCGCCCGCCATGGCTGGATGACCTCACTCAAAACCACTCAGATTTCAGTGCGCTTGACCTTATCGTCATATGTCACTTTGGGACGTCGCGAGTCAGTCTGAAAGGCAAGCCGTGCGTTTTGTATTAGCAAAAGTAAATATCAGGCCTGAGGATAGTCAGTCAATAGCACAGTGACCCTTTGTGCGTTTGAATGCATCAAGGCAAGAAAGACTTATCTACGGCTTTCTGTCTTCCAGTCACGTATTAGTGATAGCATCCTAGCTCCAATTCTTCACATTTCACAACCAACAATCTCCATGTCGGCCACACCAAATTACACAGAAAGTCCTGCACTAGGATTGATTCTGAGTCTGATTGTGATTTTGCTTGCACCTGAGTAACCAAGGATTCTGACGCTCAATCACTGCAGTCATATTGACGCGTCTTCCATGGTACACGCGCCGTCGCCATACAAGCCTCTGTAGGACGAGAACTCACTTGCAACATGGCGGACCTCCAGATGGAGGACGTGAGCCACGAAAGCGACACCAGCAAAGGGCCGTCATTTTCCGATGAAGAAAAGGAGATACTGGACCTCTACGACCAAGTCCAGAAGCTAGAGCTAGAGGTTGCCCTGGCCAAGGCTAGGGTGCGCCTCGCCGGTGAGTTATCCAGCAGACCAACCCTGTTTCCGACCAACCCACCGCTGACAGACAAGCAGAAGAGGCCGAGAAGGGAGCACGCAATGATGACCAGGAGGAAGACAACCCAGACGAGGTCGCGGAGGCCAGATCCCAGCTCCTCGAGGCAATGTCCCTGTACACCCTCCGCAACGGCGTCGTGAACAACGTCCTCATAACCAACCCGCTCCTCAAGGGCATCCACGGTAGCACCGCCGCGTCGCCCATCGAGCAGGACATCCTGCCCTGGGTGCAGGCCCGCGACGCCGCCTCGCGCGACGTCGCCGCGCAGTCCGCCGCTGCGAGAAAGGTCCTCGCCCAGCTGACCGACGCCGAGGCCGGGGTGCTGCGCGCGGCGCGGCGCAACCGCGAGCTGGCGGCCGAGGTCCTCCGCCTCGCGAGGGAGGCGGACCGCAGCAGGGGCGGCGGGTCGGCCGGCGGTGCCGGGGGGGACCCGGCCGCGGAGGCGCAGGTCGCGGAGCTGGAGGGGAGGCTCGCGGCCAGCCGGCAGAAGTGGAGGATCATGAAGGGCACGGCCAGCGGCATCGTGGCCGGAAGCGGGGTCGACTGGGCGGCTGACCCGGTGCTGAGGGATGTGGTGCTGGACCCGGAGTAAAAGCGGCACCGGCATTCATTGTGCGCTTCGTCCTGGACGTGGCATCGATGGCACCTGTTCGAGGGTCATCTGATGGGACACACGATACGGCCCGTATCGTCTTGGTCAAGCAGCAGTAAGGGGCGATAACATTCCCTGCTTAGACTGCAAACAACACCAAGGGTTTCTAGAAGACTTTTATCTACACGGAAAGCTGCTCATGGCTTGAGGAAGGCTGGTGAGCGCAGGAAGAGCTGGCCAAAGTAAGTCTGCTTCTACCACGACCCGTGAGCATCTCTAACATGTCGAGTTGTGCTACCAGGTGAAGACGGCATTGAAGCACGTATGCGGAACGTTGGCAAAGTTGTGCCTTCAAGCCAACACGTGTAGAAAGCCATTACAAACACAAAAACAACAATGATAACAACGATAACGCCAAAAACATGGTCACGTATCTACTGTCAGTCATGATAGAAGAGGCTTAGATCCTATGGCAGTCCAAATGAGTAGACTGTGTATATTTATTTCATCAGCATTTGAAATACGTGACCAATATGTTATGACTTGTGAGCGATGCACGGGCAGCCCTCATCCACGTTGCCGTGTGAGAAGGATGTCGAGGGTCAAGTCTGTTGCTACCACGACACCATGGGTAGACAACGCGCCTGAGGCAGGTAGGTGACTGCTCCACGCGTGCCTGACCAGCAGGGAGACGAGACCCCGGCGGAGTCATGGTCTACCCCGGGTTCCGAGCTGTCGGGTCGAAAAGAGTAACCGTCAGATTGGCGAGGTGATCAGGTCCGTTGCCTACAAGAGATATATCATCGCGTCTCACAACGGTCAACGTCTCGCTTGCGGTGTGCCAAGACCGGCTGATTCAGCTGCCCTTCGCAATTCGCTAGCGAGGTCTGCTGGGAGCCTGGGGGAAACAACACTCGCACAAAGCTCTGGCTTGACCTCGGCTCGGAAAGGGAAACTTCCAGGCTTAGTCAGTCTACTGGCTGGGAGCACAGTGCAGTACGAGTGGTGCGTGCTGTGCAGTGCTAGATGAGCACAGATTGGTCTCATCATTCAGTCATTCCATTCCATCACGGTTCGGCTGTGCTGTGGAACTGTGGTGGGCGGAGGCGAGAGACAGACAGTGCAGCTTGCTCCATTTCTGTGCACGCGTACGCACGTCCACATCCGTACCGTACCCAGGCTCGAACCAGGGAGATGGCCTGGTCGGGAAGACGCGTCTTACGGTGGTGATTACTTGAAGCGATCGCTGCACATAGCTGCAGTTGGTCCGCCTTTATGAGGTTATGGCCCGTGTGATGAAGTGTCTCGCTCACGTTGTTGGAGACAAGTAGACACACGTGAGCGATGAGTGTGTAGCGATGATGGAAATGCGCGTCTGCTGTGGCCATAACGCCTGCTTTTCTCTCACCTAGCCTCGCGTGCAGCGCCACTTGACTGAAAATGCAGAAGCGATTGAGAGTGTGAAGACAAGGGGAAAAGGGCGTGGGAGCTTGCAGCAATGCAAGAGTGACTATGAGTCGCACAGGAAAGCTGGGCACCACCTGGGCATGGACGATGCCGTTTCGCAGCGTTGGTGATGGTGCCGCTTGCAGGTGTGGAATTGTTGTAGTACGGAGGAAGAAGGCGGGTGCTGGGTGGAGAGCTGGTTTTGAGGCAGCGCTAAGGGGGCTGGCTGATCTGGTCCCAAGCGGTGGCATCCTGGCCTCCTGCTCACCTTCGCACCGGCGCCTCTGCGCTCTCCAATTTCTGGTTGCAGGCGAAAATGGGCTGGACGGGCTGGACGGGGTGGGCAGGAGTACGTTAGGCGGGAGTACCTTGGAAGAGTCAGGTAGTGTGACCTTTGCAGCGCATGGGCGCGGTGGATGTACCGGTACGTGGGGAAAAGCGCATGAAAATACATGCCGGTGTCGCATGAAGAGGCGAGGACCCTGCCCAGATGCCTGGGTGCGCCAGAGCAACTTGGGCACGCCCGCCCGACCAACCACACACACCCCTCCCCCCACACGCCTGATCGGGCCAGCTCCCCAAACCTTGGTGGCCCGCAAGCAGCCAGCAGTGTGGGCTGGCTCACTTCCACGACGTCAAGGTACCTCGATATGGCCCGGTGGTGGACTGCTTTTTGCTTCCCACCCCATCAAAGCAACAGCTGGATGAAACGCAGCTTGTCCCCGAGACTGCCCGGCACTGCCTAATAAAGCGCGGCAGAACATGACGGATCCCAGCCGCGAGGAGCAGGACAAGATTAGTAGGAAGGGGCCTGCAGCCAGTCGCCATAACAAGAGTGCCCGCACGGCTCGCGGGCCTGGCTGGCTGGCTCGCTGCTCGCTCGCTGGCTGAGCTGCGTGGAGCCGGCGAGCACGGCACCACTAGCTACCCCTGCAGTTTGAATCGCGAGCCAGCCTGCTTATCCGGGTATTCGTGTTGTGCTAGCGGTTTGCAGCACCTCGAAACGTCACTCGTGTGTGCTTCGGAAACAGCACTGCTTCTGGCCGAAGACACCCAAAGGAGCCACCATCACACTCCCCTCCGCCACAAAGCTGGTAGGATCATTGCTGGGTCCCGAGCACCTGCGCTGCTCTTACGGTCTCGGGCGAATCAGCATGAAGCCTGCGATAGTTACTCGTGTCGACGAATGCTGGGGAGCACGCAGCGGGTGCGGTGCGCTGCTTGGCGGGAGCGCAGGTGTGTGCGTGTGAGAGTGAAGAGGGGGGTGGGCACTTAGATAGCGTCGGGGGCGGGAGAGATAGTGAACGCTAACACGGGATAGTGAGATACCTCTCTGCCTTGGCTACGGCTCCCAGACGCGGGCCCATGACGACAAGAACAGCACCATATATCGTCGCTTTCAAGCGCTGGGAGAACCGGGAAAACGCATGCCGTAAATAGCGCCGTCTTTCCTGTAAAGACCCATCTTTTTCCCGTCACCAAAACTGGTCGAGGGTGCTGCAGGTAATAGGGAAGAGGCGATGGCTGGCCTTGGGTGAGAGACAGCAGGGGCGGGAGGCTGGATGTCAACAGGGCGCGCATACCAAGCGGGAAGCATCAGGCTGTGGTAAGTACCGTGTACTATGGGTACGGACCGTACGGTGCTTGTAGGCCGATACTCCATGGCCGTGCCTCCAACATTTTCAGCCGGGGAGCACAAGGATGCTGCCCATTAGGAGCGCCAAACCCAGACATGCTTTTGTTAGGGGCTTCCTGAAGCTTCCCTGACCTTTTTGGCCTGACTCTTGGTGGCCGGGGCTGCTGCTTCTTCTTGCCATTGTTATTGTTGTTGTTCTTGTCCGTTGCCGCTAGCTGATCTGTTCTTGTCTGGTCTTGTCTGATATGTCCAATGCAGCAACCACGAGGGCATTCTAGACTGCTGCCTAGATTGTTCGAGTGAAGTGATACCCTTTGAAGCTGCGTTGTGAGTTATGTGTGTGTGTGTGTGTACTACCACTGGCAATTGTTAGGGAAGCATGGGCTGGGGGGCAGGTGCAGGGTACTGTCGACTATGGTATGGGTATGGATGGGTACGGATATGAAATTTGGAGATCAGCTCAACACCGCGCTCATGCTCACGCAAGCACACGCGCACGCGCACATTAATAACATCCACACACAGCCAACACACCGCAAAGGGAAGGAAGGAGGTGGGATGGGTAGCAAGGTGCAAGGTGCAAGGTGCAGCAGGCAAGCAAGGTGTGGGCAGGTTTGAGAGGAAGGTGCAAGCAAGGTGGAAAAGTGACGGACGGGCGCAGTGTGGCAGTCCAAGTGTGCAAATGTGCATGCACCCTCCTGCCAGGCACTAGACCGGTTCGACTGCGACTGAGCGAAGGAATGAATGGATGACTGCGCGACAAGCACTGCGACTGATTGACTGTCTGACTGACTGACTGACTGACTGGGGCTGGACTGACCAGACCTGACCAGACCATACCTTGACGAGAGAGGGCGCGAGAGTGAGAGAGAGGGACGAAGGACTGGGACCAGGAAAGGACGGCTGGGCTGGGCTGGGCTGGGCCCTGCCCACCTAACCACAACTGCACTGCGCTGCACCGCACCGTACCGTACCTTAGCTGGGGGGAGGGTGGCAGGCAGACTGGTAGGGTAGGTACCTCTGGCCCTGGTTACTTCGAAGGTCCCCGCATAATTCGCGCCTGAGACTTGGAGGGACGGGGAGAGTGAGGGACTGGGAGGGACTGGGAGGGACTGCGAGTGCGAGTGGGAAAGCTGGATCAGCAACGGGTAGTAAAAGGGTCGCCCACACACTGCCCCCATACTCTTTTCCCTGCTCTCTCTCTCGTCTCTTTGCACTCACTCACCTCACAGCCAAACCACTTCTCTGCGAGAGCGTCACCAAACACCCGCAATCCACAGTGAGTACCTTGCTCGCCGCCCATCCCATCACCAAAACAAAAGTCACTACGCCTGCCTCTGCCGTGCACCTTTCCCACCGCCGTCCACGCTTCATTTTGGCCTCAAAATCACTGCAGCACCCTTTTCCCCTCTTGTCTGGAGCTCACTTGCGCCCTTTGGAACGGTGCATCGTGAAGTTCGGCCGGACAGAGCACTTGCCCTTCGCCTGCTCAACCATCCGTCACCCACCCACCACCACTGCACACACACACACGCACCACATAACACCACCGCCACCACAAACCACCCTGCCTTGCGCTCTTACTACTAGGAAAACGCACGCAACGCAACAGAAAGCAGCCCCATACGCGATCAATACTGACGGCCTTGCGCGCACCGCAGTCAATCAACACCACATTCTCAATCTCAAACAAAAAAACATCTCAAGTACGTATCACGCACTCCAGCACCAATTCATGCTATTCAATCGCTTTTTGGCCCACGAGCGCCGCTTCAATTGCATTTGCGACCGCTCGACACGCTGCTTGGCAACGGACCCGCCGACGCGATCAGTCGCGTCGGCCGAGAGCTCATCCCAAGCTTCCCGGAGCTCCGTCGAGCTCTGCCATTTGCCCGACCGAGTCGCCCTCACGGCAGCGCTCCCGCGAGCACCACCCACGCCATCACAGCAACGCCCGCAACTGCTCTTCAATTGCAGCCAGCCCACCCAAGCACTTTTCCCACACCATGCTTGCCCATTCATCAATTGACGCGTCTGGTTGTTCAAAAGCTAACATATCTCCCAGCTTCATCATGCCTAAGGCCGCAGCTAAGAGAGCCCCTAAGGCCACTCGCCGTGCGAAGAAGGGTGAGTCGGCTCCAGAGACGCGTTACCACTGACGCGCCGAATTGATTTTGGACTGGATCTAACCAAGATAACAGACCCCAACGCACCCAAGCGTGGCCTCTCCGCCTACATGTTCTTCGCCAACGAGCAGCGTGAGAATGTCCGTGAGGAGAACCCTGGTATCACCTTCGGTCAGGTCGGCAAGCTCCTCGGAGAGCGCTGGAAGGCCCTCAACGAGAAGCAACGCGCTCCGTACGAGGCCAAGGCTGCCGCTGACAAGAAGCGGTACGAGGATGAGAAGCAGGCGTACAACGTAGGTGCATCATGAACTTCTGACATTGCCACTCGCGCAGCCAGGAGCTAATCAGGCCCCGCCTGCAGGCTGAGGAGGAGGAGGAGGAGTAGAGCAGCATGAACCTGCTGTGACTTCGCCTACCAATACCTTCCAACCTCATACCCCGGGATGACCCTCCACCACTCTGGTGGGCAGTGGCCGTCCGCGCTCTTTTCATTTTCTATCTCTCTGGATGGGTTCGGTGTTCGGCTTGGCAGGGAAGGCGACCATTTGCTTTGAGGACGGCACTGGAAGGCATCATGTTTGAGGACGATGCCCATGTATGATTAGTTAGGCCCTCTCTGGGGCTTGAGTTGAGTCGCTTCTGGGAATAGTCTTGTCGAACACACGACGTAAATGAGAAAGCAGTCTGCGCCTTGGCTTCTGAGGATCTTGCCAGCCCGGTCTCGCCCCAGGATCACGTAATTCCTTCGGCCAAGGCTGTCTGTCGTGTGTGTCTCGAGGAAGACGTGACTGTTGATCGCATCGTGTCCATTGCACCACCAGCAGGCGTCGAGCAGTCTGCTTGAACGGGGGGTGACCCTACCCCGGTACTGTGATCGACAAGATCCAGACGGGGTCGGTGATCTGCCATACAGTTTTCTCAGGGTCCTCGACCCGACAGCATCGGCTTCCCAATCAACCAGCCAGCCACGTTGCCCCCGCAGCCGTCCATGCAAGCGATGGCCTGCAGCCACTGTAATGGTCGCCGGCTCACATGTTTCGAAGGGCCGGCTTGGCCTACTGACTTCTCCGTCCCGAGAGTTCTCGGGTCGAATCGACAAAGTAAAAATAAAAAAAGAGAGCAACTCACACAAGACTCCGCTCGCAATTTACGGTAGCGACGAGGATCTTCTATCGCGTCGCACCCGGGAACATCCCTTGTCACTACCAGACAAGTTTGACTTGCACCGACAATCACTGCCGACGGGAACTGCTCGTGTGCAGCCTGACAAGTCACGTCCTGCGAACTGCACCCGGCTTTGCGTCTCGACGAACCCTCACCAAGCCATGTGACGGGGGGCCCTTTTCCACACACAGGAGGCACACCCCGCCACGGCGTATCCTATCTCCTGATGCTTACATGTGCTTACTCGTCCCGCCGTCCATTCTAACAATCAATTCCGCACGGCCAACCCGTTCGCGAACGAGCATCATCATCAACACAGGGTTCTCGTTGAGAAACGTCACACAAGACATGACGCACCCACGTTGCGGCAAGGGCTGTTGGGAAGAAGAGATCCGAGTCTGTTTACCCGACCACACGATGCTGCTGCCATTTTTTTTAGCAGCGGACGTGTGGTGTCGTGGGGTGGATGCTACCACGGTATGAATTACTATCGCCGAAAAAAAAAATGAAAAGCCAATCCCGCGCCAAAGAGAGAGCAACCGGCTCGTTCCAGACCCAATCCCTCGAGCGGACGACGGCGAGGGGTGGTTGTTCTTCTTTCCCAATGCTGCGGGCCCAATGCGACCGGGCCCCCTCGAGCTGCGCAGGCGATTCGCCCGCCGAGGCACTCGCTTGCATTAGGGAGGCTGCACGATAGAGTTCGTTCACTCACGGGGCCAGGCGCGAACGAACCCTTTTGCTGCCCCCAAGGGTTCTGGCCCTGTCCCCGCCATCGCGTCGTGGGCGCATCTTTGCTTTCTCTCCCGCTTCGGGGGAGCGAAGGGTATGTGTCGGCTCACTGTCGGAATCCCCCAGACGGTGCACATTCCAGAAGCCGAATGTATGTGAGTGTGAGAGAGTGTGTGTGTGTCTGTGTGCTCCTCGGCGGACGCAACGACTCTCGGCTCGATCGCTGTTAGTCAGTTGACCTGCTGAGCCGTACTCCCCGCCGTCGCCGACATTCTTTTCATGGGCACACGACGGTCACACAGAGGCGTTTCCCCAAATAACTTCTCGATTCATTGTTTATTATTTTCTGGAGGTTGCCATTGGCCCCCGTGAGGCCATTCCCGAAAGATCTTCTGGCGGGAGGTAGGTAGGTACATGCCACACACGCCCCCCGTCAGCCAACCACCACGCAGTTCCGGTCTTGGAAAACGAGCTCACGCAACAATGAGCGGCTGCAGGTAGATGCCCTCGCTGTGTCGGCCGATTGACACGTCAGAGCACCGCAGAGCCGCACAGCAATGACTTTCGGCGACCTCCCGCACTCCCCACAAATGTGTACCTCGTGCCGCTGCTGCCCCTCCGTTACCCTTGGTTTTGTCTGTGTTGAGCCGCCGGATGTGCTTATCCTGTGTTGTTGCTGAACAATCCGTCTCATCACATCGGATTCGATACGCTAGTATCGTTACAGTGTCCTGATCACTCAGTACATGGTCCAAAATTATTAAAGAAATATAATACGTGATTGCTTTTTTCTTCCTGATCTACAGAGGCTGAATCTCCGAGTCTGGGATTCCATATCTTCGACCGGCAACTCACCATCGGAGCGGAAGGGACCAGCTGCTGGGGATGAGAAGCATCTAGACACAGGACTCGCGACTGGCAAAGGAACGAGAACTTGGGCAACATTACACGGCATCTATTCGACATCTACTCTCACACTTCATCACGATGAAAGCCAAACGGCGTCCTCCTTGCCACTAAAGTCGTCGATCTCGAACTGCCCGATAAGCTCACTCATGCTATTGCTACAACACCATATGACTTCTAACAAGGACCGCACCCTGGCTGAGTGAGCGATAGTATATATTCGACAATGGACTGGGACTTTCTCGTGGGGGCACCGATGCCTCCTCAAAGCCAACTGCTACATGGATGTTTCCTCGAGGCCGACAGGGCGGACCGGGTTGCTCAGGGTACTACCAACCAGAAGAGACCTTGTCTTCAATAAGTAAGGACTAACAAGATTTAGGACTTGACGCTCTCCGAGCGGCCCTGGCTCATTCGTTTCACGGGCCCATGATCATGATAACCGAAGAGATCTGGCAGTCCGGCCGCATCCTCCGCGAGCTCGCAGACCGCGGCCACGTCCACGTCTCGAGGGTACCCATCGTCGCGAACCACCTCAACGTCGTCCTCCCCTGCCTCTCCAAGTCGCTCAGGGACATCGCGGGCTACTACGACGACAAGACGGTCACGCGCGAGCTGCGGTGGCGCAAGATGTTCCACGAGATGAAGAAGAAGGCCGACATGGAGCTCCTGCCGCGGTTCCAGCTGTACAACCGCTTCCTCTCGCTGCTCGTCGTCCTGCTCGCCGGGGGGAAGGCCCAGGACCGCGTCCAGCTCGACCTCCTCCGCGCCCGCATCATGGCCCTCCGCGAGCGCCAGGGCCTCCCCGCCCCGACGCAGTCGCCCACCAACGAGATGGCGGTGGTGCCCCTGGCCGCGCGCGAGAAGCCGCACTGGGCCGAGGCCGTCTTCGCCGGCCCGCCGTCCTCGCGCACCGACATGCGCGAGCCGCTGCGCTCAAAGGCCTGGGGCCCGTTCGTCCCGGCCGGCGGGCCCGGCGGCATCAACGCCAGGCTGCCCGACATTGCCGGGGTGCTAGTCCGGCGGTCCTTTGACGGCGACCGCCTGGGCCTGATGATCGTCGTCAACGCGGCCAACGGAGGGCCGTACTTCGTCCTCCGCGTGTACGTCGGGGGACAGCAGCTCTTTTCATATCGTGGCATCCACGAGATATGTGTGCATCAGGTCGGCAATAGCCTCAGGCTCAAGAGGTGGAGCCATTCCACCCAGGGCCCTAAGATCTGGGCCGTCCTGAGCTTCGTCACCTGGGAAGGTAAGTAGATCACATGTGTGTGACGCAAGCTAGGCCATGTGCCGGGATGTTGCGTCTGGACACCGGGTTGCGAGGGACTGAGTGCTGACCTTGTCTTTGTTTCCCTCCCAGAACTGGTCCTCTTCCACTGCACATTCATTGCCCTGAAGGCGCGGAACAACCTCACTGTCAACATGGATCCGCGAGAATGCAAGTTTCCCAACGAGAAGCGCCTGTACCAAGCGTACGTACTGTCCTTGCCAGCCTGCCATACTCTCTGCCTTCTCCCACATTTAGTCCTTCACACTGACACGCACCTAGGCAAATCATCGACGACGGCTACCAGCACTCCCTCATAGTCTACGAGGACACCAGGACGCGAGGGATGCGCCTTCACGCCGCAGTATGGGACGGCGAGCTGCGGGCCTGCCCAGTGTGGACCGCCTTCGGTACGTTTGGGGATCACATCTGTTTCTCGTCCATCATCCATCATCCACCGCCCACTGCCTGTCGTGACCGAGCGAAATGGAACAAACTGACCCATGTCCATCCAAGTCACCCACCAGTCTGCCTCGAGCCGCTGGATAACCCGCAAGTCCAAGCACTGCGTCTGGATCAACGAGATGAAGCTGTACGTCTTCTGCGACAAGTACAAGGAGGCCAACATGCGCCGCAACAAGGTCGGCGCGTTCGAGATTCATTTCGTCAGCGACGAAGGTACGTGAAGATGTACCCTTCCAGCCCGGCCCAGCCCCCTAGCTGCCCGCTGCTCTTGCAAACGGCAAAGCGAGTGAGTTTCCATGCTGAAGGAGATATGACACAAAAATAGCCGCCGGGCGATTCAAGGAGGTCTTCTACCCGGCGCCCGCCTCCGAGCCTCCGGGTGACGGCGACTAACCAACCACCTCCCCTCCATGGGCCGCATTGGGCATCGGATTTGCTTTCTAGAGCGGGCCACCTCCTAAGTTGCCGAGTGACCTTTTGACGTACCCGCTCGGCCCATCACGGAGCGCATTTTCCAAAAGCAGGGGTCCCAGATCCCCTGAGACGATGTTTATGATGTATGATGAACGACTGAGCGAGCATTTCTGATCTTATCTGTTGTGATGGTTATTTTGAGTATGATGTCGACTACATATGTTCCGAGCGAGGCGCCAGGGACATGGAAAAGAATACCATGGGAAGTCCTGATTGGAGGGCGAGTTGCAGATTGCGAGTTGCAGATTGGATGATACCCTCCTCATTTTTTCCGATTTCTTTCGCTTCATTTCTCCGAGTTGCGTCTGGACAATCAGACGTGGCGTACCCACAAGGAATTGGTCCTCTCAGTGGCATGACATCATGTGGGGACTGATCCCAATGGATCTTCGAG
Organism: Diaporthe sp. HANT25; assembly: GCA_013435955.1. NCBI lineage: Eukaryota > Fungi > Ascomycota > Sordariomycetes > Diaporthales > Diaporthaceae > Diaporthe > Diaporthe sp. HANT25. Next base: position 2,923,540 of record JACBFG010000013.1, on the reverse strand, counting down.
TTTCTGTATCAATCCAGAATGATAGGGTTGAAACACCATGGAAGTGTAGCTGTATGAGGAATTATGGTTTCAATCAGGTGTTCACCATCACTCAATTCAATACGCTGTTGGCTGTCAAATGCTTTGCTGCGTGTGGTGTGCTCATGAACTTCTTTGTATTTTGTGGATTCTCACTACTTGAAGAGGAGGTAATACATCGTGTCGTCATCCATCATTGAGATGCTTTGATGTTGGAACTATGGGTGATTCCTTCCCATCTTTATGTCTTGACGTCAGGCTCGTCACGGCCGACGTACTCCTTGAACTTCAGCAGCTCTGTTGCCATCTGGATCTCAGGCTTGAGGAAGTCCTGAGCGTCTTGGTCGTATGTCGAAGGGTCGGAGCTGTGCTGCTCGATGTACAGGCGGATGGTGGCTCCAGCAGAGCCTGTGCCAGACAGACGGACGATGATCCGGCTTCCCGACGAGAATGTCGCGTACAGACCCTGGTTGGAAGACACAGAACCGTCCAGGTCGGTGTAAGAGAAGTTACCGGCACCGGTGACAGTGCGGTCACCGACCTTGCTGCCGATGAAGCTCTTGTCGGCGACAAGGTTGGCGAGCGTGCCAACGACCTTGTTGGCACCATCCGAGTCGACGTTCTCGTAGTCGTACCGCGTGAAGAAAGTGCGGCCGTACTCGGTCCAGAAATCCTTCTGGATCTGCTTGATGCTGGGTGTGACGCCAGGGTTTGCGACACCGAGGCCGGCAATGATGTTCAACCAGGCGACAACGGCCCAGAGACCATCCTTCTCACGGACGTGGTTGGAACCAGTGCCGAAGGACTCCTCGCCACAGATGGACAGCTTGTCAGCATCGAAGAGGGCGCAGAAGAACTTCCAGCCAGTTGGCACCTCGTAGCTGTTCAGGCCCTGCTTCTTGGCAACAAGGTCGACCGCACCGGATGTGGGCATAGACCGGGCAAGACCGTAGACACCCTGCTTCTTGAAGTAGGGAATAAGCTGTGCGTGGTGGGCAATGATGGCCAAGCTGTCGCCGGGGGAGACGAAGGCGTTGGTCCCGTAGATCATGTTGCGGTCACCATCACCGTCAGAAGCAGCGCCGAAGGGGATCTTGTGCTTCTCAACCTCCTCGACAAGGCTGTGTGCGTAGGTCAAGTTGGGGTCTGGGTGGCCGCCGTTGAAGTCAGGCGAGGGCACGCAGTTCTGGGTTGAGCCAACGAGGCCGAGCTCCTCCTCGAAGATCGCCTTGCCGTAAGGACCTGTGACACCGTGGAGAGCGTCGAAGAGGACCTTGAAGTCGGGGTGCTCGGTGAAGAACTTCTTGATCAAGGGGAAATCAAAGATGTCCTTCAGCATCTCGACGTAGTCGGCAGTGCTGTCGATGATCTCGACCTCCAGAGGGCCGTAGGTCTTGGTGCCGACCGTAGAGAGGTCGACATCAGGGATATCAGCGATCTTGTAGGTGGAAAGGGTCTTGGAGACCTCGTAGATCTTGTTGGTAACGGACTCGGGAGCGGGCCCACCGTTGGCCAGGTTGTACTTGATGCCGAAGTCGTTCTTGGGACCTGGAGTAGCTCAAGGTCAGCGGCTCTGTATGGGAATTACCCAAACGCTTGAGAATGATGGGAGAAGTACTTACCACCAGGGTTGTGGCTGGCAGTCAGGAGGATACCGCCAGTGGCCTTCCTCTTGCGGATGACATGGCTGGCAGCGGGAGTGGACAGAATGCCGTTCTGGCCGACGAGCAGCTTCTTGACACCATAGGCGGCACCAATCTTTGCGATCAACTGGACGACCTCGGGGTTCCAGTACCGGCCATCACCACCAACAACCAGGAAGGAGCCTGATGTTTGTGTCAGTCGTTGTTGGTCGTTGGCGTTTCTGCTACTGGACGAGGCAGGTCAAGCTTACCCTCTACACCTTCTGGGATGGACAGAAGAATGCTGGTGACGAAGGATTCACTGTAGTGGGGTTGCTGGAAGACAGTGGTCCTCTTTCGAAGACCAGATCTGGGAGTGTGTCAGCTATGTGCCTGGTCTGTTGTTGTCCTGTGAAGTTGGAGTGGGATGGAATGGGACAAGCACGCCAGCAGGGGGGACACCTGAGGGTGCGGGGTGAAGCTGTCGACAACTTACGTTCCAGGCTTCTGGTCCGTGAAGGACGCGAACTGAACCTCCTTGATGCTCATACTGACAGAATGGAATTTAGGTATTTGGCTTTTAAGTGAGGAGCAGAATTGGCTGTCAATGAGAGATCGACGAGGAGGAAGTGGGACAGGCAGTGGGAGGTGCTGGGCGATAAATAGGAGAGACGACGGTATGCCTGTATGCTTGTCCCTTCAGGAGCTTGCGGTCTGGCCGATGAGCTCCCCTCCCCCCAATGGAAGGTGGGGTCCCTGCCGGGACGTCATTGCCACAGATCCAATTAGACCATCACGGTGCGGACGTGGCGTGGGGCAGAACTGCACTCGGGCGAGTATTGGACAGGGGTGGTGAGCTTGATGTTGTCTCGTCACTGTCTTGCTCGCTTGATGTCATACTGTACAATACATGCTTGGAAAGACTACATAACAAAGTACAATCATGGTCAGTAGCCGTTCTAGCGAAAGCATATGAGTTGCATCTCTTTTCTGTGCTGGAAATTGTGTGCCTTTCTCTGGGCACGCAAGAAAGCTGATGTGTATGTAGTACAGTAGAAGAGCGGTCTCGTACAAAACAAACGCACGGACGCATGGCTTGCAGGTCCTGAGAGCTACGAGGTGCTATTCCAGGGACGAGGGGCATGCCTTGCTGCACTGTGGGAATTGCTCGCAATCGTGATTTCGTATTTGACAGATTAAATCGGCGGGAGTAACCCATCTCTAACTATTGACACCCTCCATCCCAAACGTTGGGATATCTTGAGAAATTTCAAGCAGGGTCTTTTGTTGGCGGCTCTGCGATTTTTGTGTTGCGTTGCAGTCGGCCTACTGGTCGCTTCATTTCTCGTCGCGTTGGAGAAACAAGCCCTGTCGGCCGCTGCGACCGAGTTGTATTCGGCTGGTTCAGCCCTGCTGATAGCATCCGGTCATGGTCCCGGCCGCCCTAGTTTCCCACCACCATGATAGAAATGATAAGAGCCTTTTAGCCTTTGCTGAGATGATCACAGCCGACTTGATAACGTGGATGGTCACTTTGTGGCCCAGTGAGGCTAGCGTGTGAAAAGCTGAGCTCGGTATCCTCTCACCGTAGTCCGTTGAAGCCTCATCTCCTCTCGAACATGGCCTCCTTGTAGAACCTGGCCTCCTCAATGCTCTCCAGAATGTCATCCTTGGCCTTGTGCAGCGTCTTCTTCGCCGGTGCTTGCTCCAACACCCGCGGCGACCATCTCCTCGCTGCCTCCTTCAGGCTGCTGACGTCGAGGATCCGGTAGTGTAGGTAGTCTACCACCTTCCGGTACGGCTCCCGCCTGAGAAATGCTGCGTCGACGTGGACGCTGTTGCCGGCGAGGATGGCCGTTCTCGGTTCGGGGACATACTTCTTGATGTAGGCCAGCAGCCCGTCCGCTGCTTGCTCTGCGGTGACATCTGAGGCGACAACGGCCGCTGTGAGTCCGGTTTGCCCATGAGTTCGCGTGCACCACTCGTCCATCTGATCCATGCGTTCCTGGGGCTGGTGGACGACTGTGCCCCAGCCATCTGGGTCGGCCAGGACGAGGTTGCCGTTCGTGATCAAGCAGTATATCTCAATGATCTCGTCCTGATTGTAGTCTAGGCCGGTCATCTGCATTTCTCTGTGAGTATTGCTGCTGCCAAGAACGTGGCGTTACGAGCCTTGCACGATTGGCGGGCTGGTCTTTACCTCGCAGTCGATCCACACCAATGGAGCAGCATTTTGTGCAGCCATCCTCCTCTGCCTGAAGGAAACGACCGCCCGAGGTGTGACGGACGAGTAATAGGCTCCTCCAGGCTGACGGAGCGTGTGCTTGCTCGGGAGAAGCTGAGGACCAATTGACGTTGTGTGAGTCGACGCCCTGCACCAGGGTAGGCGTGCACTGGCAATCGAGCCCTGTCGACAGACTTTGAGAATGTGCTTGCCAGCGACGGTGATGGGAGTGGCCGTGTTGGGGGCCATGAAATCCTGTGTGCAAGTCTCTCAGGTGTAAGGCTGAATTTTGAAGACGAATCAGGGAGCTTGTATTCTTGCTTAAAATACGATTAGCGATTGCGCTCGGTCGTGTGGACTTGGACTGAACGAACCCATGCACCGTTCCATCCATCGCCCAGGAACATGAGGCCCTAGGTATGCAAAAGCGGGCCGGAAGGATAAAACACCTAAAACACCTGCCGACCATCTATCTAATTTAGGCCTGCTAGCACTGGCTTTTACCGGGGGCCCCGTCTGCTGGTATGCACTTATCTCCCCCGGCTGCGTGGGTAACCGTTGAACGTGTTCGACTAACCCACGCGGACGGACGGGCTGCTACCACCCTCTGGGAATAGGTTGGCACTTCCTTTCAAATACGAAGGATGGCTTCCTTTCACTCCCTCCGTACTCCCCTGATATAATAAATGTGCTGCAGTCCTTCGCTTTGCTTTTCCCCGTCCTCACACATGCCTCCTATAGAGTGAGAAGCCTCACCTCCTCCCCTCTTGCCTCCTCCGTATCCCTTCTTGCGTCTTTGAGACTCACACCACTCCGGCCGTCCCCCCTTCACCATGGGCAAACAGGAAGACTCACCGCCCATGCGGCCAGTGCTCGCTGAGCCCGGTCCTGTCGTCGCAACCGACAAAGACATCACCATCCAGTCCCCAACCCGCCCGCCTCCCTCGGTCTCCCCACCCCGGCTGCTGGTCATCGGCGGAGGGTCCCGAGGCTCGGTCTACGCCCACTTCACGCAGCTTGCAACCAGCGGCCTCGTCGCAGCCGTCGCGGAGCCCCACGCCTTCAAGCGCGCCCAGTTCGGCCAGAAGTACATCTGGGGCTGCCACCGCGGGCCAGCCGAGGGCGAGGAGTTCGAGTCGTGGACCGACTTCATCGCCTACGAGAAGGAGAGGCGGCGCCGGGTGGCAGCGGGCGAGGCGGGAGTTCCCCCGGGCGTTGATGGCGTCTACGTGTGCGTACTAGACGAGATGCACAGGGAGGTGGTTATCGCGCTGGCCGAGCTGCGCGGGCTGCACATCATGTGCGAGAAGCCTCTGGCGACGAGGCTCGATGACTGCGTCGAGATGTACCGAGCGCTGAGGGCCAATGTGGACGAGAACGGCGAGCGCCGCATCTTTTCCATCGGCCACGTCCTGCGCTACAGCCCGCACAACATGGTGCTGCGGAAGCTGCTGCTCGAGGACAGGGTCATTGGGGACGTGCTCTCAGTGGTGCACACCGAGCCCGTCGGGTGGTGGCATTTCACCCACAGCTACGTGAGAGGCAACTGGAGGAGAGAGGACACCTCAGCCCCAAGTCTCCTCACAAAGAGCTGCCATGATATCGATGTGCTGCTATGGCTGCTTTGCTCACCGGTGAAATACGAGGATGGGGGCGAGAAGGCGCTGCCGCACTTGCCATCGACAGTAAACAGCAGTGGAAGGTTGCAATACTTCCGGAAGAACCGCAAGCCAGTCGGTGCTGGCGATGCAACCAACTGCCTAAAGTGTCCCATCGAGGAAACCTGCAAGTACTCCGCGAAGCGCATCTACACGGGCGATAAACCCTTCATGGGCCTGGACACGGGAAACACCAGCTGGCCGGTGAACGTTGTGCTGCCCGAGATAGAGGACATGGGAGATAGCGATAAGGTGCGCGGGGCGCTCATGGCGAGATTGGCTGAAGATTACGGCCCAGACATGCAGGACTCGGAGATTGCGAAGCGCAATTGGTTCGGGAGGTGCGTCTACGAGAGCGACAACGACGTCGCCGACGAGCAGGTGGTGACCATCACCTGGGACGACGACCCTCCATCGCCGCAGGACAATATCGGCCCAATGGCGGACCGGCTGGGCGGCCGGGGCTCGAAGCAGGCAACATTCCACATGGTGGCCCAGACAAAGCGGCAGTGTGAACGTTTCACCAAGATCTACGGCACCCAGGGGGAGATATACGCGGACTCGTACACCATCTCGGTCGAGGACTTCAACACGGGCAAGACTACGACGCACACGCCGCGCATGGAGAGCATGGGCCACGGGGGCGGTGACCTGGGGCTGACGAGGAAGTTCGTGGAGGCCATAGATCTGGCTAAGAATCACAGGGATGAGGGCTGGACGTGTGAGAAGGCCCAACAGGAGGTCATCAGGTGTACCCTGGATGAGGTGATCAGAAGCCATGCAATGGTCTTTTGCGCAGAGGAGGCGAAGACGGGCAGGAAGGTCGTAGACTGGGCCAAGTGGTGGGCCGAGGAAGTCGAAGGCAAGCTGGAGGGGAAGTAATGTGTAGGCACCGGCAGGCATTGTTGGTTAATGCAACCTTTCTACAACTGATAGCATTGAGCATAGCCTTAGAGACAAGACGACGAGTTCCCTTGCTTATGCCTCAGAATTTCGAGCAGGTTTTGGGCTTGGTCTAGCACATTTGTGTAGCTATTTAAGCTTCCATCTCGGCTTCTTTACAGTGCCAAACCATGGTCTTCAACTCTCGCTACGAATTGTGCTCACAGTGTGGACTGACTAACCAAAAATATTTGAATACGTTCTTGAAGCTGAGTTGCGTTTATTTCTCTCATATTCGAAGTTCATCACGTAAAGTAAATTTATCACATATTAATGAAACTGAAGTGTCTTGTAAGAGAATGGCTAATCCTACACGCAAACAGACTAGTCCGAGATACTCCTCACAGACACACTCGCCTACCCCATGCAACCCAAGCGAGCCCAAATCTCGTCCTGTGTACTCTGTGAATCTGACACCAACAACCAAAAAGGGACAACACAGTGGAATATTTCATTCATCCCTAGTTAAGAATCCTGACGTCGGAAGGCTGCTGCTGCCGCCGCTGCTGCTGCCGCGAGGGGTCGGGTACCTCCGGCCACAGACGGCCTTGAAGGAATTCAAGCCCGTGGTGTCGTCCCAGCACTTGTCCAGCCCGAGGTCCAGGGTGGTCTCGTTCACAGTACAATTCACATCGTTGTAAACGTAAACTTGTTCAGTCAGGTCAGCGCACGGCATACGGGACAAGGTGTGCAGGCTTGTCGCTGTGGAGGAAGACTCACCGACGCAGCCGGAGATGATGGAGGCGACATAAGCCGACTGGATGATGGCCGGATAGGGAGCGTCGAAAACATAGCAGATGCTGTCCTGGGTCTGTGTGAGGGTGATGAAGGCGCCTTGGTCTACCTCGCGGCAACCTGGCTCTTTGTATGAGGTGAAATAGGCGATGGGAGGGTCGGATCTAGGGGGGTCGTCATGGGCCCTGGCTGTGATCGCGAGGGCGCCGCCTAGTAAGAGGTTGCAGACTTTCATGGTGACTATGACCAAAATGTAATGAGATCTTATAAAGTGTCTCTGGAGAGGTCGATAAGGTTTTTCGCCAGGCCAGTTGGTTCAAGGATGAGCAGCGATGGTTTTGGAATCCTTCAGTCCAAACTCAACGAGTTGATTCAGTTTCGTACTTTATATACTTCCTCCACTTAGAAGTTTAGCCGACCTTGGGACGCCAACATATGATAGGGAGTCAAACAATCTCATGTTACCTGTACTGCCATGTCCAGACTGGCACGACTGGATCCGAAATTCTCGGTCCATGCGATTCCCAAAAGTATTGGGTAGGGCTTCGAAAGAATTCCGTACTTGCGTAAGTGGTTACTTCATGCTATGTCATGTCCGACATGACCATCTAGCATTGATCACTCTCACTCTCACAGAGATACGAAGGACAGCCGACTTTGAGCCATAATGGTCTACGCATGTGACCACCTTGAGCTCAGTGATATGTGATCTGGAAAGTTCTCGGCTCTTCTGATGAAAGTGCTCCGTGACAGTGACATGGGGGACACAACCCTTCTTGTGTAATAGAACACCAGTAACTCGCATACGTACGCAAGATAGTCCGCGGTTTCCATCTGCTCTCAACTTGAAGTTGTTCATAGATACACAAGCATTCAATGTCACCTTGGTCGAAGTCTCTGCTATCTCCCTAACAGCGGCTCCCTGCGCCGCCCTCGCTGAACCGTCGTTCTCCTTCGCCGGCCGGCAGTACAACGGCAGTAACTGAGCAACACACTTACGAAGCTTGGTTTCACTCGCTCGTCACCGCCATACGTTAAGCCCCAGTGAACAGATCTGGACCGCGTTGCCTGATCGTGTTGTAGGTGCTGCAAAGGAAACACTCGAGCAACCCTCGCTACGTTTCCAAGTTGTATGTTGCTCCGTCACGCAGTCAGGCCATGCATGCTAAGGAGAGCCTCACTCGGCCGAAGTCAGCCTCATTTGGGAAACAAGATCGTTTCGTGCGCTGTGTGCAAGGCTCGCTGTTGCGGACGTGATCCCCTCAGCTTGTTGCCACTCGGCACAGGGGTTGGGAGGACGGGGAGGGATACTCGTAATTTGGGACAAGTCTTGAGCGCTCACGGCTCAGCAAACAGTATGGCTGCTGCCGTCCATCGCCAGATAGACCAAGAACTGCCGAAAATGCTCGCAAATAGACAGAAGAAGGACAAAAAATTGAAGATGAGCCAGGAATCGAATCTGGGTCTTATCAAACACATCTGTGGGGTATCAGCACCGTCGACGTTGGTTACTGAAGTCCATCTGAGGTCGACACATGCTGCCATTACACCACACACCCTTAATTTTTGATTGCTTGTTTTGATATCATCTTGATGAGCCCTTCAAGCCCTGAGAATCTCCCGAAGGACCATTCCCATGTCTTGTATATTGTGTATGGGAGAGACTGTGCGGTAATCGGTAGGAAGTCAGAATGGGCGTATCAGAAACGACTTCACAAAGCTGTCCACATAAATCATTTGTAGCCGCGATGAGAATAGGGAGGAAGTGGATGACCACTTGACCCCCGAGCCTGCGAGTCGACTCTGCTAGGTGAGCATATCTGACACAGCCTGCATTATCTATATTGAGCTACCCATATGAGCCCAAAGACATGGCCCATGTAGACATCTCGCACCGTAGTTTTACAGCAGCACCCCATACATGCCCGCTGCTCATGCAGCGATGATCTCAACCGACCTCCTGATCGGCTCGACCTTGTCCCTCCCAACATGCGTCCGGATCTCGATCTCGAACCTGCCCACCTTCTCGACCCTGTCCACGCCCTCATCGAGCCCCAGGAACTTGATCTCCTCGGCCTGGACGTGGACCCTCGACGCCTCCGGGTCCAGCAGCATCTTGTCCTTGATGTAGGTCGCGACGTCACGCAGCGACACCGACCCGTGGATCTCCTTGGCCTTCTCGGCCTCCTCCTCGGCGCGCTTGCGCTCCCTCTCCGCCTCCTCCTCCTTGGCCTTGCGCTCCGCCTCGAGGGCCTCGGGGGTCTTCTCCGGCTCGGGTGGCTTCTGCGCCTCGAGCATCTTGGCCCGGCGTCTCTCGAGGGGCGAGAGGACCTTGGCCGACTCTGACTCTGGCTCGTCGCTCCGCGCTGGCTTGGCGGTGTTTCCGCCGCCAATGATTGACGGGAGGTGTTTCAGGTGGCGTTCGAATACGATGACTTCGGGGATCATGGTGGTGAGGAGTTCGAGGGCACGGTTGGGCTGTAGTTAGAATGTCACCCCGTTAGCAACATGTCATCTAGAGGCAACATCTTGAAGCCCCTCCTAGAATACACATGAAGCACTTACAGCAACATGCTCAATCTCTACAGCAGGTGTGTGGCCGGCTGACTCGAGAGCCGGTTGCCCTGCCGCGGCGCCGGCGCCCGTGGTGAGGCCAGCAACCGCCTCGACGGCGTCGTCGACAAGCTCCTCTTCCACCTCAATCTGCATTCCAAACATGGGATCGCGCTCGCCAATGTCGTTCTTAGTCAGGCCGAGCTCCTTGAAGCGGGCCTCTGTCATGAACTCGGCCTTCTTCGTAGGGTACCACTGGTTGCGCATCCTGCCTCGTTCGGTCCGGAAGATGGCGCCTGCGGAGCACAATGTTCAGTACAAGCTACACAGGCTCTGGGTCCACAGATGCACTGAAAGTTTGCTCGCTCACCTTCCTTGCCGAACCCCTTCATGTCGACCAGCAGCCGCACGATGACGCCGGAGTCCTTCGGCCTGCCGCTCTTCTTCCGCATTTGCCTGAAGAACGGGGTCACAGATGCGCTGCCGACCTGTGTTATCCTCCTGAGGCACACCAGGCATGGTGCCCGGTTTAATAAAGGCGACGCCATGGCGGAGTGGTTGACGAGACGCGGGCGTGTCTCTGACAAGCAGTCAGTCCAATTGGCGATCCGCCGAAATGGATTAATCGCAAGTCGCGCGACAGATATTTTGGAGTCGAGCTCCGAAAGCTTCAATTGGGCGAATCGGCACGCTTGCCGAGGGCTCCACACCATAACTCTAGTCCCTGAGCCGCAACTACAACGTCGACTTCTAGGCATTCTATTCCATCTTCGACTCCTGACAACGGCGTAGATCGATCATGTTCCCCGATTGCAATTTGCGGCCGGCCTCCCGTGTTTTGCATGAGGAAATCTTGACCCGAATTATTTATTATTGGATCTTGCCTGCCAAATCTGGCCCTTCCTCCAAGCTGTCTCCTGCTTGACGAGATGAAATGACCTGCCAGTGCAGTGCTACATATTATTGCGTTCACCTTTCACCGTTCACCTCTTACTTTCGACTATGCCAAACCTGCCGTGCGCCCTAAACTCCTTTAACCAAGTAGATATATCATAAACAACTCCGTCGACAACACCGTCGTCGATGACACCGCCTTGCCAATTCAGCGTCAGAGTCACCTCGCCCGCTTCCACCCCTGTGACATTGACCGCAAACGCGGGACCAGCGAGAAACGCTGGCTGGGTGAAGAATGAGCGCTGAATAGTCCAGCCACCCTGGCCCTCGTCGGCGATCCCTTTGATGAGACCGATGTTAGAAACCTCCCAGGTGGCGTCGCGTTTCTGCCCAATTTTCCCCTCCCACCGCTTCTGCCAATCCGTCACGTAATCCATCAGGCCGCAGACGTCGTCGTTTGGCAGCGAGGCGAGCTTTGTCTTCATCTCGGCCCGCCACGTCGCCGCCAGGGGCCAGATGAGGTCCTCTTCAATGCCATCGTCTACCTCGTCGAGTCTGCGCCGTAGGTCTGCGACTGTGTCTGCATCCCATAATTTGTTGGAGCTGGTGTTGAGAACCGAGAGTATGCTTGTGAGGTCCATCTCTACACCAGGTGGCGACTTCGCCCAGGGGATCAAACCAATGGGTGTCTCGCTTGAGAATGCAGGCGCGACTTCAGCAGGGACGCGCCTGGCGATAGAAGCAAGGACTAGGACATGAGTAATCGCAGTGAGTGTGGCGCCATGAGCTCTGCAGGCGGTGACGAGGCTTGTGACGACTTCGGGCTCGATTGACACCAGACGAAGGTTGAGCTTATGGGGCTCGAGGGTGATCACTTCCCCCGCCCACGGCTCAACGGGTGGTCTCGGTTTGAGCCAGGAAGGACCGAACTCTTTCCATAAAGTTTTTATGAAGAATAGCCACCCAACTTTGAACTGTATGAGCTCCTGCTGAGGTGGTGCGAGGACTGGATCATGGTCAAAGCTGAGGACGTGGCTCTTCAGTCCTGCCGGTGGAGGGGAGTCGCTGTTGAGCTCACGCAACAACCCGTTATGGAAAACCATTGTGCTCTTCCCGTCCGCGAGGGCGTGGTGCGTCGTAAATACCATGTCGAGACGTAGTTCACCCAAAGCTGAGGAGCTATTCTGGATGACCAGGAGCTTCCACGGCGGGCGGCTCGCAACGTCAGGCCATAACTGCTCAAGCCTGCTCTTGGTTGCCTCCAGAACGCGCGCATCAAATTGTGCCTGGCTAGACGCCGTTACGGTCTCCCACTCGATGAAATCCCCAAGGTTCATGGACGTCACACTGACGAAGCTGGCCTGGTTGGTATTCTCCTTGATGATGCCGACCCTTAGCCCGCCTAGGCGCAGGATCAAACGACCCAATGCCTCTTCCACCACGGCCTGCACCGGGCGGCCGTGTAGGCGGTCTTCGGAAATCACGTATCGGCATGAATTTGCTATCCCTGTGTAAATGCCGATCGCGTGCCTTGATGTGGACCAATGCTCGCTTTGGGTGGTCAGCCACTGAGAAGTGCGGGAAGACAGGAAGCACTGCTTACATCGTGCCACATTGCCTGACCACTTTTGGCTCCATGCTGTTATTGGGGGATTGAAAATCTGCGTTGACCTATAAGAAATCTTGAAAGAATAACAAAGCACCATTCAACATATATTGAGTGTATGCGAAGTATATGGTCAGGCATGGCTACCTAGTCACGATCTGGCTGTGGCTTTGGGGGGGGGGGGTTCGGTACAGGGATCCAGCACCAACCCGGACAACCCGGAAATTGCATGGATCAAACAACCACCGTCGGAAAGACGGACAAATATTGTTTGGGCAACTTTCTAAACAGCTCGGATGCAGTTTCCTCTGCTCCCCAATTCGCAGTGATTAGTCTTTCATTATCAGACCGTAGTCTCAGACCATTAGAGAAGGTGCGCGAAAGCAGACATCACGCGTGGCAAAGCCATCACAACGAGAGTTAGGATGACTACTTAAGATACCAACATCATTTGAAGCTTCACTGCAATAAATATGATTGAATCGATAGATGGAGAGTCGGGGCTGAAGGGCGCCTATCTGCTTGTAAAGTACAGTAATACACTCAGCCAACAAATTTGCAATATGTTTCGCGCGTTAGGCCAAGTTGGAGAGTTGCCGTGATTACGGTCCGAATTCCTTGCTGTCCAAAGCCTTTTCAGAGCTCTGTAAAGAAGACGCATGCGCAAAGATGGATCGAGGAAATAACAGACCTCACTGAGCTCATCTCTAGACTTTGCATACCTAGGTCTTTGCGCCTGAACACAAAGTACATACAAATCGCCAAGTGGGGTCACATTGTACACAGCTTGAAGCAAGTACACATGACTTTCTAACATGCGGCACAACACTGGCACACGAGGTCTTCCAAGCTGGAGAAGCAGCTCTCAGTCGGGTGATGATATATTCGCTCCAAGATATGTGCAGGCAATCTGCACGTGCAGAAAGCCCATAATATGTACAACTATAAACGCGATTCACACCCTATCCCCATCTCAACTCGTACCGGATTTGGCTTGTTTAAGCACGAGCCATGCGAGATCGGGACTCCCAGCCCATTGCGGAACGCTTGCTCATCTGCGAGACAGACTCGGCGTAGTCGCTGGTTCCGTTGTCGGGGTCAGCGTCGGTGGGAGTGCATGTAGGCTCGGTACCAGCGGTGCCGAGCTTGCCGTCGACGGCGTAGTAGTGGTACTTGTAGTCGGCAGCAGTGGCGTCGACCATGTTCTGAGCGGCGTCCTCAGTCCAGCCCATGATGCTAGATATCTCTGTTAGAATATGGCAAGTGGCAGAACAGTTTCACCGAGGGAGACTCACAAATCACCGTGGCTGGACCAGGCGTTGCCGCTGGCCAGCTTGATAGGGGCAGTGCCGCTCCATCCGTCGGGCAGGACCTTGCGCAGGTCGTAGCGGATGGAGAAGCGCAGCTGGGGCATGGACTTGGAGCCCTCGGGGCACCAGTTGTCCGTGCCGTAGTCGCGGCTCTTGTACGCCGTCTCCAGGGTGTCCTCGTTGACACACTGGGGGAAGTACAGGAGCGTCTGCAGGTGGGTGCTGCAGGTGGAGCTCGGGAAGCCGTTCTCGTCGGCCGAGATGCCATCGTCGCCCTCGCACATCCACTCGACCTTGGCGTCCGCGGGGGAGTCCGCGGCGGTGGTGGCCGAGGCGGAACCCGCGACCATCTTCAGGTCCTGTGGGATGGGGATCTCGGCCGGGGTCTCGCCCAGGTTGTAGTAGGCTGAGAAGCGCATCATGGGGACATAGTCGTATGTCTTGCCATTGTCGTTGGTGTACAGCAAGGAAGGTACCCCTTTGAGATGAAAGAATTAGCATGAAAACGACATGGAAACAAGGGATAGAAATTGATATTGGAACTCACAGTAGACGGAGAAGTCGTTGGGGTTGTCAGTGGTAGTGCAGCCCTTCTGCAGCTCAGCGCTGCTTGTGGTCGAGGCAGTGACGGCGTCAGATCCAAAGAACGAGTGCATGTGAGATTTTCCATATTGGCCAGGGAACACGATCGGATCAACGTTCTTGTACATGAAAGGCGAGGCAACGTTGGCCTGGGTATACGCGTAGGCGGCTGGGGCAAGAGTGCTGCCGGCAAGGGCGGCGCGAAGGAGAAAAGAAGGCATCCTGTGCTATCAACGAATGAATATGGTAAAATAGAATGAGAGAACGTCTGCAAGTCACAGAGACAGAGACAAAGGCAAAGACAACGATTAAAACCACGAGCGAACTACTGAACAGAAGCTTGAAAATAATCTTGTTGCTGTTGGGGAGGACGGCTTCACTTATATTGACCTTCATGCCCTTCCCGCCGCGCTCGCCATGCTGACCCTGCCCCCTGCCAGCCCATCCATCGGGGTGAGATTCGCTTCGAGATCATCTCTGTTAACCGATCCAGGGCCTGCATAGGAAAACAATCTCCATCCTTCTTGGCAGTTCCGACGTGTCCCACTTTACTTCCTGATCCTGCTAGTACAGGAGAAAGAGCCGCCTGCTCCTCGCGGAGCAAAGCGGCGGGTTATGCAAAAAAAGCGGAGACTACCAGAGTGCACAGAGCTTGAGGGACAGCAATACGGGAATTTTTGGTGTCCACCGGGGTTGTACCGAGGCGCAAACATGGAATCTGCAATGTGTAGCATTGCTAAGAGCTGTTTCGAAACATAGGGGGTGGAGCGCGGCTATATCTAGCCAGAAGGCCGCATGCGTGACGGCTCGCTTCGGACGATCCTCAACGCCGATGATCCTCATCGACAGCAAGGGTCTGAGTTCCCGGTTGCTTCTCATCTCGGACGGGGAATTCTTTGAGGCACCATTGATTCTCGCGATATTCCCGAATTCAGATGCAGGAATTCGTGGGACCTCGCTTGAATCAATGGTACTGATGTCTTTGTCTGTGCGCGTGATGAGGGACAATTCTCTGTGAAGCGGATTGAAGAAGGCTGACACTTGAAGGCTTTCAATCAAATCCTATAAGCGTCCTGCAGGTGACAACCCGGGAGAGGCTGCAGAATATGAAACGAAGGGGGGCGCCGCGCACTAAGAAAGTCCTCTCATCTTGATAACACACTGGATACTTGGTTGGGGAAAACAATTAAGCGCCAACAGTCGGTAGGGGCCCCCCAGCACTCAGGTCCGAAAAGAGAATGGGCCAGCAAAAGGTGGGTCTGGAGGGAAACACCAAACAAAAGGCAGGGGAAAGGGACGAACTCGGACACGCCTGGAACTATTGATCTTCTCTTGGAGATCCCTGACAGCGGGCACACGGCCGACAACGAGCCCGGCTCTCCGGGCTTCTGAGAAAGAAATGAGCTTCCCCATCTTGCCATACCGGCTGATCGGCAACAGACCGACGTGATGGCTCTGAGCCCCTTAAGCCTGCCCATACTTGACATGTGAGCAGGCTCAAGGAAGATAAATAGGAGTTCGTCTTTGCATGCAGATGGCGATTACCGAGCGAGAACCGGCTGTGGGACAGGGAGACAGACAGTATATTCGAGCGGTCGAGAGTTGACATTGTCATTCAGTTCAAATTTCCTGCAGCCCTGCATCTAGACAGGGAGAATTCGCTTGAGCAATGAGTGCAGCTCGGCTTGGAGCATCATATAAAGCTGTAGCTGTCAGCTTTGAAAGGTTGGCTGCGGCATCCAGAAAAAATGGGGGAATGTCCCTTGAACGACGGTTCACAACTGCGTCAATTACCTTGCTTGGAATCTCGTTTACCTTGTCTGTAGAGAAGGAAGCGGGTAGAATGAACACGCCTTTGCTCCAGGTGTGTCGCAGAGGTATTCTGCTCGGCCGGCAGTAGCAGCAAAGGGCGTATTCAAACACAGGTTAATAGCTAGACTGTTGGTTTCTAATTTCATCGCTTGCTGACAGGTGAGAAAGGCTTTGGGAACTGGCAACGAGTAAGGTGTCTGCACCTGTGCAGCATGTTTACTTGATGCCTTCTGGAAGACTTCGATCTTGTCCAGGATTCGAATAGATCATGTAGTGCCTGATGTAAAGGCTAGAAGAACATAGGATGATGTCAACTTGGAACACAGCCTTAAAGTGATATTGCATTGTGTTATGGCCTGATAAGCATGACACTAACAGAGGCCGGGGAGCCGACGTTCAAGCAAGCTTGAGGCTGAAAGGCCGTCAACCCCATTTGCTGTGCACCAGTGAGATGGTGATCTCAACTGGCTTGGCCCGTGCGTCCCGGCCGACCCCGCCATGTGGTGGGTCTTGTCAAGATGGCCAGAACCCTGCCCAAGCAAGCAGCAGCAGTCGCGGCGGGCTCCTTGTGATCCGAAGACATCCCAAGAAGCGCTAGTTTGGCGCTGCGACAACATTCAACATTGCATTCAACCCTCAGCTTGACCAAGAGCCTGCTTGATCCAGCGATAACATAACCAAATTTTCAACCCTGAATTGAGAATTGACAGTAGCCCTTCCCTCTGCGACTCAGCGCGCATCCAGAATCCGAATCGCGACCTAGTATGACGCGACGCGACAACCACCGCGCCCATATCGCAGAAGACACGGCCGTCCGCGCTTCCGCTTGCTCGAGTCGCAACACCAACCACTGTCCCAGTCTGAGATGAACGGTGGGGCAGACAAGGGAGACAGTGCACACGTTTTGGGCGCTCGCGCCAACGGCAGATCATTCTTGCCAACGTTTGCGCCCAACGCCACTGCCGACGCGACTAGCAAGACCAACGGCGTGTCAGACAAGGAAAACACTCCAGCAGCCATGGCTAGCGGAGCGCATTCACGCAAGCCGAGTGCAAGCTCGCTCTCCGATATGGGCGAGGCTTCGCGCATCCCCAGACCATCCCCTCGGGCGAGCCCTCACACGCGTCGACCATTTACCCTCAACGAAGCCACCGACTGGGCAAAGTCTCGACTGGCCCAAGGCTCCCCCAGCCCCGCGCCCCGACCCGCGCGTCCGGGCTCTGTGAACTCCGACCACAGGCCTTTGCCACACCTGTTTACCCAGAGGCCGATAGATTTGGGCCGTCTCGGCAACAGGCGCCCTGTCGCTGCAGCTCGCCGAGATGGGACCTTCAGCTCCAAGGACAGTTTTGGATCCTCGTCACGTAAGGGGGACGAGTCGGACAGCGAGATCGACCGCAAGCTAAAGCAATTCGAGGAGGATGAGAAAATTATCAAATCTATGAAGGAAGACAAGAAGGGCCTGTTCAACAAGCCCAAATTCGGGCTAAACGGGGCTGGTACCAACATCAGGCCCAGTCATACTACGAGCAATGGCAACTTTGATGAGGACGGTGTGGACGACAAGGAGTCTCGCCAGTCATGGACTTTTGCGGAAAAGGGCTTCGCCAACCCCGATTGGATTAGACGCTTCGAATCGGAACAGCAGGCTTTAGATTTCGCCCCTGGCCGGCAGTCGAGGATAGACGGCTTTTCGAGCTTTGGAAACCGCGTGGCAGGCTCAAAGAGCAAGTCGACAAGTCAGAGCCAACCGGGACCCGATGGACCAGTGTCGTCAATTCCACGACCAGCAACAGTAGCTCCGATTCAGTCCCCAAACAAGAGCTACGCTTGGCAGGTTGACGAGGACTTTACAGCCGGAGACTTGCAGGTCTCCAACAGCCCCCCAGTGAGTTTTGCGCGTGCCAACACCAAGTTGGACGAGATCAGAAAGTTGGAGATTGATGCCGAGCTTGACCATCCCATTGAGAATGATCGATTCGTGCCCCAGCGCACAAATACGAAACTTGATGAAATTTTGCAACGGGAGAAGGACGCGGAGCGCAAGTTCCCGATTCACAAGATTGAGAAACCAAATCCAGAACCAGTTGAGGAACCGTCGGCAAACGGGCAAAGGAGGATACCATTCTCAATATCAAACCTGGCACAGTCCGGCTTAGAATCTCATCATTCACTGGGGATTGAGTATCCTCCCGAAAAGGTTCAACCGTCGACAAGACTGAATGAGACTATGGAGCGACAAATCTCCCGATCACCTCCCCCACAGGCTGAGCTCAAGGACGGCCTCGGGCTATCACAACACACCAGCTCGCGTACGGGCCCCGACCCAAAGGCGCAACCGCTCAAGCATGACTACAATGGGATGGATGGAGAAAAGATCCCCAATACGCCCGTCACAATTTACAGAAAACAGTCACCGACTCAGCCAAGCAATGAGCAGAACGGCCCTAACCCGAACACAGCCTCAGCCTCGGTTCACCCTGTCATGGGCGGACATCGAGCAAAAGAAGACTCCCATGATCTTCTCCGGAGGTTGGCTAGGGCATCAAGCAATAGCCCCGTCCCCAGTCCTGCTGAGGGGGTAGTGGCGGATAAAGCTCAGGAAGAGGACAGGGGAGCACTGTCGAGCTCACGGGAAACAGAACCAGTCGTCGGGGGAGTCAATGTGACCGACAAGACGACGGAATCAGATCAGAAGTTCCCATCATCGCTGAGCACGAACAAACCGAATGCTCTTGCCAAGCCCACAGTTGGCTTTGCAGGCATCTCTCGGTCCCCGTCCACTAAGAGTGTGTCGTCGACGCAGAGCAGAGCATCAGCAGATCCAACTGCACGAATTGAGGGCGAGATGAAGCTCTTTGCGCTCATGGACAATATGTCGGAGCGAGGATCAGTTCGGGCTCCATCTCCTCGACCGGACGTTGGTTCCGAGTCCGAGGACGACGGTGGCAAGGCAGATGAGACCCCTCGAGCCCCCTCCAAGTTCGACCCTTTATCTATGCCTACCCCACAAGTTACGGGTGCCTATGTCGAAACTCCCGTGACTGTCAAGACTGAGCAAGTCTATATCAAGGAAGACCCATCCGCAACAACTCGAGAGCCAGAAAAGAAGGATAGGTACAGGAGTCGGGATACAAGCACCTCACCCCGCTCGTCAAAGTCAGAAGGCCAGCGACCAAATCTGCGGTCCAATTCCATCTCGAAATTGCGGCGGTCGAGGTCAACTCCTCGCAGGCGTTCACCGTTGAAGAATTCGGTCAAGCCGCCTACTGTAGAGGAAGACCTGAAGCAAATCCACCTGAGCAACAACATTGATGAATCTACGACAGACGACTTCGATGACTTGGTGCTTGCGTCCATAAACCTCGAGGAAGCTGAGCACAATCTCAGGAACGGAGTGTCCGACTCCGAAGATATGGACATACTCTCTCGAGACGAGGAATTGATAAGGATGGGTAAAGTTTTGAACCCAGTCCTTGCTAGTATCCGGCAGGCCAAGAGGGGCATTGGGCGTCTTGAAGATCAAGTCGCACAAACCAAGCAAGAAAACGAGACGACAGACCACGCCGCAATAGGATGGCACAATCACGACGCTCACTCTGTGAGCTGCCCCCAGTGCGCTGCTACTCAACAAGGAAATAGCTTGGTGGCTTACGCACCCTTGCCAGTGCCCTTGCTTTGGCGCACGCAGCCCAGGTTCAGGCTCACTTGGCTTGGGACGCTGTTGCTCCTGCTGGTGTCCTGGTATTTCCTGGAGAACGCCTTCTACGAGCGCTGGGGAAGGCAGTATGTGTGCTACCGGGGCTCGCCGTGCAACTGGTCCCCAGAGCAACCTGACTACGGCTACGTGTTACCTGTCAAGCTCGATGAATGGCTCACTGGTGGCATGGTCCGCCCACATGCGGCGTACTGGTTAGAGGAAGCGTCAGACTTATACGCGGATTTTGACGACTGGTGGACGGGAATCGACCTCCGCGATATCAACCAGGCGGCTATCTCAGATCCTGCGAAGAGAGAGCAGTACTTCCGACGCATTGACAAGAAGGGACTGATGCCAAAGTGGAAACCTCGACCCGCATACAGGGCCATGTTCGAGGCTTTGGAGCGAGAGGCGCTGGCGCAGGAAGAGGCCGAGGCTCGTGGCGAAGGAAGTTATGGGCTATCCGGAAGCCTTGTTGATGAGATGATGGGTAAAGACGATGTGCTTCCCACGGCCTCGGAGAACCAGGAACCGCCACGGACGATCTGGTTCTGATGCAGATACCGCCTTGAATGACGGGCCGCCATATAGGACTCAAGCTCGTGTTCCTATTCCGGCTTTCCGCTCATGAACATACGACTTACCGAAACAAACAACCACAACCCACACACCCATTTCGGTACCACATCACCTGTACAATACACCGCTGAAAGCCTCAGCGGACTGTTGTTGCTTCTGAATCATTTGCACCCTGAAGGAGAAGGTGCTCACGCTATGGCGTTTTCTGGCTTTCGCAATGCATGGAGTTGGCGGTTTAGCCCTGGTCTTGTTTTCTTCCTTGACACACAACGAGCATGACGAACAGCCTTGTTACATAATTCACCCGGCAAGAGGCCGGATACAACGAGATGCGAGACGGAAGGAAGTGCTACTAGCACAGACTGGCTTAGAGAGCAAAGTCTATGTCCTCGGTGTACCTCTTCACTCTGCAACAACCCAACTGCCACAACTACACCAGCATCGAGACTTGACTGCCTTACTGCCCGCGTTACGACATCAATGGACGCGCGCTCACGAATCATAATCCTTGCGGCTCTATCACGCATTTAAGGGACAACACCACCACCAATGAGTCTACCACGCCGAAACGTGACATTTCCACTTCTCAATCATTTCCTCTCTTGTTGCTTCTCGTTCCTCGGGGCGGCAAAGCCACGTGTAGAGGATCATTGAGGGACAGTATCGGTGGATGATACGCATGGAAACATGGGTTTGGCTGCTCCTCGACGAGCTTGAGCTCTCTTGATCTATTGCTGTTCAGAGCGGCGAGGATCAGTGGTGTAATTTTCGTTATGTGGAGAGGTGGAATAGTGTTCCGCGGCAAAGCCTGAGCTGACCTAGATGTCACAATGAGAAGGCTCTGGGCTGATGAGAGTAGTTGGTCGTGGCTGGATGCCATTGTAGCTGAGGAGGGCTCCGTTCTGAGACGGCCCTGGTAGCTGATGCTCGCTTGACTGGTCACTGTAGGGAGATACAGCAGCTATGAATGTACAAAAGAAATTAAAAGGCACAAGAAGCCGAGCACATGTCTATTGTTTCCTGGGTATCTATTTCTTGCGACGCGAAATACCGCCGCTTGACCCTGAATCCCGAGCCAAACGCCTGCCGACCAAAAGCACCCAAACTCCATGCTCCAAATAGTTGATCAGCTCACTTGCGCCAGCACCGTAACCCCCAGAGAAATGCAAAGTAATAGAAAACCGGCACGCTTTTCGCCAACGCCAAAACATCACCGCTTGCCGCCGGTTGACGCGCCCGTAGCGGGCTGGGCCTCCTGTCCGCCCTGGGCAGCCTTCCGCTTGCGCTCCATGCTCTCTCTAGCCCGCTCGCAATTCAACACCCACGCAACCTTCCCGACCCTCTCCCAGTTCCGGTTGATCCAATCCTTGACGTCGTCGACCTGGAGCACGCCCTCCGCGTCCCGGAGCCTGGGTGGATCGACGCCCCCGAACGAGTCATCGTCGTCGATGATGACCCTCGCGAGCGCCGAGCGCAGCACGCCGCGCCAGTTCTTCTCGAGGTCGCGCATGTACTCCTCACCGGCGTCATCGCCGCCGTTGTGCTCCCGGGAGGTCGTCGTCGGCAGGAACGGCGTGATGTCGTCGGGGAGGCACACGTCCTCCTTGATGATCTTGTTCTTGACCAGGACGCGCGCCCGCTCCCTGTTCCACCCCGCGAGGGCGAATTCGTACGCGGCCTCGGAGCCCGGGAAGGTCCTGAAGACCTCCCTGCGGACCTCGTCGCGGACGCCCGCCTTGGTGCGCTGCTGCGGGTCGGGGACCAGGAAGCGGCCCTTTGCGCGGCAGGCGGGGATGAACTCGTCGGCCCAGCGTTTGAAGACGGGGCGGTTCTTCACTCGTGATCGGTCGCGTGCTTTCTCTTCCTCCACTTCTTGGTGCTTGGGCCATAGCATGAACCACTTGCAGCTTGCGGCGTATTCGAATAGGTCGTTGACGGACTTGAATGGCTTCTCCGTCTCGCCGTTGCGTCGGCTGAGGCCGAGGAAGTCCAACACTGCGGCCGGATCACTGGTAAGAAAGACGCGGGCTTTCTTCTTATCCTGCCCCTCGAGTTCTGGCACGCGGATGAAAAGGCCAAACTCATCAGCAGTGAGGCCGAAAGGTCGAATAGTTTGGCCAATCATGTTCCATAGGTCTCCATGATTGTGTTTGCTGCATGAATGTTAGCAAACTGATTCTATGTAGACCAGGTGCTTGACCGATATTCGGCATGTATGAGACGAAACACACGTAAGTAGGATAGAAGAGCAGCAAAATTACATGGCGAAGGCAGTGGATTGCTTGAGCTGGGATTATTCGCACTTACAACACACGCCACTTCAACTCCTGGTGCGTATCACACAGACGAACATCAACCTGGATGTACGCCGGACCTGATGCTGCCTTGGAATCTCCAGGTGGGCCCAAGCCGGCAGGCCAGGGGATAGCAAAGCTCTTATCATCAATGACGATCTTCTTATCCGGGCTCACCGTGCCGTGAGGGATGCTGCGGCTAGCACCCAGGGCCTTTTCGATTTCGTTCCACTTGGAAGCGTCAAGTTGGGCGGCAGGAGGGAGCCTGGTCCCCTCGAGGGACGCGATGATGTCGACATCGCCGAAATTGGTTTTCTCGGGGGCCTCGATGGGGGTCACGACGTTTGAGAAGCCCAGTTTTCGGAGGGCGGTGGTGCACTTGGCCTTGACGTGGTTGTAGACGGACGGGCTCATTGGAGGGGTGTGGAGGGCGTTGTCGCCCTTGGAAAAGACTTTGCCGCCCATGGCGGTTGACTGTGGCCAATATCTAGCAAAGACCTCCGGATGAATGTTTTAGACCGGTTGTGGTCTTTTGGTTGGGGCGATGCCTTTAAAGCAAGGAATTTGGCTCGATGAGGTGGTGATGAAAGAGTAAGGAGTGCAATTGCCTGCGTCAGCACTGGCGCAAACTTTACTGAATCACCACAAGTCCCCCAGCTTAACAGGAGCCAGTAGTGCTGAGGGTGATGCCTGGAGGAATCAAGATGTGTTTTGGAACTGTAAAAGTGAAGAGAAAATATTTTGTGGTGGCAGAATGGGTCAATGATATTGAAGAGGGCTTACGGACAATTATGACTGTTTGTAAGTGACTCTTTCGGCAGGGTGCTGTTTGAAATGGCTGAGGACCGCAGTTGGCTTGGCGGTAAGAAAACTGTGATGACCAAAATCCTCGTCACTCCCAATTGTTGCAAAAAGTGTGATGTTTGAGCAGACAACAAGCCAAGTCTATGTCTGATAAGTTGAAGGAGGGTTGTGTATGCATATGTGCACCAAACACCAACGCAGGGGTTCAGAGGAACAGACCCAAACATGGTCAGGCCACACACAGTAATGCATAAGCTAGGGGGCACAACGCTTGGACTAGTTTGTATTATGGGCTTCCTGTGGTATTTCTCCTTCCTGGTTTCAATTCCTTGCCTACGTGGCCCCTGGAGGAAAACGGCTCGACTTCAGCATCGGTGCAAGACTGACTTGCCCCCTTGGCAGCTCAGACCAACCGTCCACAGATTTGGGCCGTTCAAGGGGAAGAATCGCGGCTGCAATACGGCCTCGAATCATGTAACCTGGAATGGCTGTGAGATTCGGCGGACCTGCGACTTTTGTTGTGGTGTGTAGGTGTCCCATGACATGTATTTTGAGGTTATGGCATAGATTCGGTATGTCATCCGTCGTTCACTCGCCGTTGCCTTTAACGCTGTACGGCTTGAGGTAATCCGCGTTGTTCTCGATTTCCTCCTTGACCTGAGCGGAAGTGTCAGCCATGAGTCCCACTGCATAATCAAATACGAGCATCTCGAGTGCAGACTTACAATATCCAGACCGCCCACCAGCTCTCCCTCAATCCATAGTTGCGGGTACGTGGGCCAGTCCGCGAACTCCTTCAGGCCCTGCCGCACTTCATCGTCCGCCAGGATGTTGAAGAAGCCGTACTTGACCGAGTTCTCTCGCAGTAGCGCCACCATCTGCCTCGAGAAGCCGCACTGTGGCCCGCTGGGGGTGCCCTTCATGAACAGCATGACGGGCGCCGCCTTGACTAGCTCCTCCAGCCTCTTGTTGAGCTCCTCCTTGGCCTTTGCCGGGTCCGTCTCTGCAGGCTCGTCCACGGCCGATGCGCCGCCCGCCGAGGCCCCGTTTGTGGCGGCGGCTGTGGCGCCGGGCTTGCCGGCGTGTGCCTCGATGGCGTTCCGCACCTTGACTGCACTGCTGCCGCTGACGGTCTCGAGGACCTTGGCGTTCTTGGAGAGGACGAGGAAGGGGACTGCGGTGACGTCGTACTTCTCGCTGATGTCGGAGAGCTCCTCTGCGTTCAGGGAGACCCACGAGGTTGAGCCGTCGGCGGGGTATTCGGAGGCGAGGGTGCTGAGGACGGTGGCCATCTGGGCGCATGGCGCGGCCCACGGGGCGTGGAAGGACACGATGAGCAGGGTGGTTGGAGGAAGAGATGCCAGGTGGGCGTCCCACTCGGAGTAGCTGGTGATCTCCTTGATCGTGGCCATGTTGGTCGTTTGGTCGTGAGTTGGGCGAGATTGTACCCGGATGAGGAGGGGAGTTGGGTTTGGATGTTAGGCCCAAGAGCGAGCTCGAACGGTTGTGACTGGTGTGATAGAAAGGGTGCGTGTTCGACAAACAACGGATCCTAAACGTTCGTCGGTCGGCTGCTGTGTCTGTAGGGAAAGTCGTTCTTGGTTGCTTAGAAACAAAAGTTAGTCAGTATTGTCGTTGGCCCAGCTCCGATTCAGGTCGAGATGCAGCTACAGTGATTGCCCCGCCATCTTGGGTCAAGAGAGACTGATAAGCTCTGATTGGCCACATGCTTCTTGCGTCATGGCCTGATGGCAGTTGTCAATCTGTATGTGCCTGAGTGCTAAGGTTGTATCCATTATGGAGTACATATGGGTAGGTAGTGTGGTCTGAGTAGTTCTACTGCCTACGTGACCGCATACTGTGGTAGCAACAGCAATATCTGGCGGCAATATTGCTGAGAGCACCCGCTCTCTTGAACCCCGGAGCCTCGAGTGTGAGGGCACAGTGTAGGAAGGTTGCTCTGCGATGGAACGGGAACTCCCGCTGCTGGCCTCTCGAGCTGCTGGTTCTTGGAGCCGTTCTAGAAGGGCAGGGGTGATATGCACGATGAAGCGATCTGCAGACCCTGGGGGCAGCACTGGTGTACTGCAATCTTGTCATGTGTGGTATGAGTCGACTTGGTCAGGGGTGAAAGGCTGAATGAACCTCAAGTCTTCCGGGATGGACGACTTCACCATTTTGCCGTTTCGAGCCCCTTGCAGTCGAGTCTCTCTCTACAATGCGCGGCGGGAAAATCACGATCCTCCCAAAGGATCTTCGCCAAGTGCAAGAGGGGCCCGCAGTGCACTCGCTTCTGCGCCGAGACTGCGAGACCAACGGGTGAAGGTGGCTGTGTCGAGGAAAAAGGATGGGCACAAGCCAATTAAGTCGCGATCAGCCGGCCAAGTTGTGCCGGTCTGGAAGCGACGCGCAGCCCAACGAAGCAGAAGTGTCTCGAGTGTCTGAACGAGCTGGACGAGCACTGCCACCCCAGACCACCTGCACACCAACTCAGTCTTTTGCCCTCGACTCGGTATTGTTGCCCTGTCGGCCTTGTCTCCCTGGCTCCCTGGGTACATGCTAGCGTACACTAGCAGACCTCGCCGCCTGCAATGACCTTGGGTAGCAGGCGCGGTGGTTCCTTCCGACGTCGGCTCCATCTGAATGTCACCCTCAAGCCTCTCACACGCTCGCTGGCGTATTCCTCGTGGCGCCAGAGCTCTAGACAGAACGCGTACTGAAGTGGCTATGCAGGTGTTGCCGTCGCGCAGAGCATGGCCCCAGGGGGGGGGGTTAAGGGTAGGCTGCAGTTAGTTGCATCTGCCGCAGCCATCACGCTCGCAACGAGTGGCAGAGTGGCTGCTGCGCATAGTACTTGTCCGTGACGAATGGACGGCGAACAGAGCCACACTCGATGCGCCCAAGAGGTACTTCGGGTACCCGAGTGAGTTGCCCGGGTACATACCCACCAGCCAAGTAACGCAGCGCTTTGTTGGAGACGCCGTCCTATCCGGTCCCAACCTATCGCCCCATTCACTGTTGACCAGGTGGTTATCAACCTGCAGCCATCTTGTGAGCCACACGTTTCTATTAGTCCCCTGTCAGTCTGCCAGCAGACTCGGTAGTCCGTCAAGTCCCTGGAATCAATTCAGTCCTGCAGTCCTGGAATGCTTACCCGCGCCCCACCTCTTTCTGCAGAGGTTCCCAGACATCATTTGACTCCCCAACGCTGATCCCGGTTCCCTGGGCAGTCGCATAACTTAAAACCTACCACCGTACCTCTCGTCGCCTTTTCTCTCCTTCCCTCCTCCTTGTTTGCCCTGGCCACTGAAGTTTCATTTCTCGGCGACTCCATTCAGCCCTACACAACATTTCTCCTGCCAAGTCGAGTCGAGCCGCCCTTTTTAGGCTTCTTTCCTTCTCGACATCTTGCCGCCCAACCGGTAGACTACCGCCAGACAGCCTGCATTCTCGTCTTCGATTGATCTCGAGCAACTACCACAATGTCCGCCAACGACTACTACCAGCACGGCCCGCCTCAGGGCTACGGCGGCGGCCCCCAATACCCCCAACAGGTAAACAACCTCACAATGCTTCCACTCTGATCTTGCCATGTCGGGCTGCACACTCTTGTCCAAAATGCTGACCATCTCGCCCACAGTCCTATGGCCCTCCTCCACCAGGCAACTACTACCCGCAAGGGGGCCCACCCCCGATGCAGTACCAACAACAACCTCCACCTCCCCAGAAGGATAGCGGCGGCGGTGGATGTCTGAAGGGCTTCTTCGCAGCGCTGTGCTGTTGCTGTCTCTGCGAGTCGTGTTGCGATTGCGCCGAACTGTGCTGCTGATGGAGTTTTCGAAGAAAAAGGCCGCATGTTTACACCATGCGCTGCTGCGATGACGGATCTGGGAGTGGGGGCAAATCGTGACGACTTTGCCGTAATGGCTCCCAGGAATTGGAAGCGTTGAGGGTCACTGGAAGGCGGAAGGGCAGTACGTTCGACGTGACACGCAACACACACACAACAACAAACATCACGCAACACAACGATTGACGGATATCATATGGGCGTTGGCAGTCTGCTCTAGAGGCGACGGCTGCATTGTACAAATAATAATGAGTCTCACTAGTTATTAGGGCGACTGGGGACACCGGATTTTTTCAAGGGGTTCTTGACTCCTACTGCAAATTCAATTCCGTCTACGCATCCTAACTTCTTCACAACGTAAGATTTGAGTCGTGTTTCTCATGTGTCTTGTATTCTCAGTATAGAGACTGTTCTACAGAATCACTCTGCCAATGGCCAAGGTGGGACACGGCGCAGTTCTTCTCCCGTTCCTTGCTTTGAATTGAGATGCTTGATGTGTGATTTCCAAGGACAAAATTTTGTGACTAAGAGCTTAAGTACACAGCAATTGAGAACCACTCAATTGGAACTGCTCATCGCCATTTAGGTGATTGGGCATTTCCAGTACATCCGGATGTCTCCCAATAGGTACTGTGCTCGCCTGTGCTCGCTTTGGAGAGTCACAGTGCGACATGAGTGGTGGTGACACAGATTTGCTGGGAAAGCGCACTCACGTCACACTGTATATGCTATGACCTCAGCTGCAGCCCAACGGCGCCTTCCCCTTTCCCCGGTGGGCCCGCCCCTCAGCAGTCAGTCAGTCAGTCAGTGACCAGCTCTGCCAGCCTGCAATTCAGGCCGGACTATCTACCTCATCGTCGCTCTCTTGCTCAGCCCCTTCCACATTGCGCATCTTTAATTACGACTCGGTCTGCGAACCATTCCAGCAGCAACCGTCACATCTGCACTCTACCACGTACTGGCAGACTTCAGCTCCATCCCCCCCTCCCCCTGATGCCCTACACTGCTTAGAAACGACGTCATGGCATCGCTCAACCTATCCATCAACGGTCCCTCCATCAAGAGTAGCTACCAGGGGGTCGTCAACGGCCAGCTACCCAAGTCAGACTCTCCAACCTATGCCCAATGGGCCCTTTTCACAGTACAAGCTCCCTTGCTCAACGCTTTCCAAGATGGCGGGGCCAAGGAGAGCATTCTCAAGGTCGAAACCAAAGGAGGTGAGCTTCATCCCGACTCCCCTCCCCCGCCACGCTGGCGCGTCGTCATCCTGCTGACAATCTACCTCGTTGTTTAGAGGGCGAGCTTGCCGACTTGATCGAGGACTTCAGCGAAGGCCGTATCCAGTTCGCAATTGTCAAGGTCAAAGACCCCAACACTGCTCTGCCAAAGAATGTCCTCATTGCTTGGTGCGGAGGCGGCGTGCCCGAACGAACGAAAGGCTACTTTACCAGCCACTCAGCAGCAGTCGCCAAAATCCTCCACGGCTACCACGTCCAGATAACCGCACGTTCAGACAGTGATCTCGAGCCTGCCGCCATCATACAGAAGGTTTCGGATGCCTCTGGCGCCAAGTACACCGCCGGTGGCTCCGCTCCCATGCCCGCACCAGCTGCCCCTCCGGTCGCCAAGAAGCCCGTCTTCACCCCAACAACGAGCACTGGCGGCTCTGTCAACCCCCTCGTGGCCGCACGCAACCGAAGAGATAACAACGTCGATGAGGATGGCTGGGGCGCTGATGCGCCGCCCGTGACCAGGACACAATTGGAAAAGGTGGACTCGGCCTACAAGCCTACCAAAGTGAACATTGCGGATCTGGTCAAGAACCAGGAACCACCCAAATTCAATGGGTCTGGCAGGCAAGACGACACACCCAGTGATGTTGTCAAGGGCGGATACCAGCCTGTTGGGAAGGTGGACATTGCCGCACTCCGAGCGCAAGCGAAGAACCAGGAAGACCTCCGGCCAACCCCCGTGAAGGGCTCGTACGAGCCTGTTGGAAAGGTCGACATTGCCTCCATCCGAGCCCGCGCCCAGAAACCTGCCGAATCTGCTGATGACGAGGCGCCGCGCCCCTCGGTCTCTGAACGATCATCAGCCTTCAGCCAGCCTGCACAGTCTGAACGCCTCACCACTCTACCAAAGCCCAAAGTTGCCAATAAGTTCGGCGGTGCGAGCTCTTTTACCGGCACGAAAGCCCCCACTCCTGGTGGACTGGGTCTGGGCGGCCCCGCTGTCCCTGCGGCCGCACCTGTCGGGGCTGCTAGCCGCACATTCGCAGATCAAGGAGGCAAGACTCCGGCCCAGCTGTGGGCGGAGAAGAAGGCTAGGGAGAGGGGTGCTTCGGGCTCGGGCCCAGACCTGCCACCTCCAGCTACATCCCCGGTGACTGCTCAGAAGAGTGGAGGCGAGTGGAAGAGCGGATACAGCGGCAAGACCTGGGGCACTGTTCAGACCGGTGCGTATGGCCGGGGCATCCCCGGGCAAAAGACGGGCGACACAGTGGGATCCAACGAGCCGGAGCAACCTTCTTCTCCCTCTGGAGGCGTTTCTGCTCTCAAGGACCGATTCAAGGGGGGACCGCCTATGGGTGCTGCTGCGCCTGCGATCCCTGGAGCTGCCACTGGTGCCAGTGATAGCTCTCCTCCGCCGCCGCCCCCAGAGGCGAGCCGTCCCTCGGGTGGATTCGCGTTGCCCGGCCTGCCTTCGCGACCTGCGGCCGATGATGAGGAGGTTGAGGAAGAGCAAGCACGGGACACCTCGCCGATCCGAGTTGCTGCTCCTGTCCCACGTGTTGCTGAGCCCGAGATTGAGCCAGCACCGCAACAGCTTCCATCACGCCCTATACCTGTGCCTGAGGAGGTACCCCAAGAGCAGGAGCTACCCGAAGAGCAACCTACTCACGACCTAGCTCGTGGGGCAGCAACTGCTGTGGCGGAGGAAGCCTTCGGTCAAAACCAAGTGCAGGAGGCACAGGCTGGTTCCGCCGGTGGCAAGCGCGCTATCATCGAGTATGACTATGAAAAGGCTGAGGAGAACGAGCTTGAACTCAGGGAAGGTGAATATGTGACAAACATCGACATGGTTGACGACGACTGGTGGATGGGCACCAACTCGAGGGGTGAGAGTGGCTTGTTCCCTAGCAACTACGTCACTTTGGTCGAGGACGACGATGCCGGTGCTGGCCAGGCTGCCGCCCCTCCCCCGCCTCCCGCCGCAGCAGCTCAGCCCGAGCCCCAACCCGCAGCGGGTGGAGGTGCCGTCGCGACGGCCCTCTTTGACTATGAAGCCGCCGAGGACAACGGTACGTACAGACGCCCAGATGAGCTCATACCTGGCGCTAACACATTTCACAGAATTGAGCTTCGCGGAAGGCGACAAGATCACAAACCTGGAGTTCCCAGATGATGACTGGTGGTTCGGTCACCGTGGGGCTAAGTCTGGACTCTTCCCGGCGAACTACGTTGAGCTTGATGCTTAAACCTCGGCCTGTGAGGGCATGTTGGATGGGTGGTGATCGTAAAACAAGTAGCTTAGAAAATGGAGAGCACAATGAAGCGAAGAACATTTCAAAATGAGATTTACAGAGGAGTACGTGACTGTATGGCCTGATCTGTCTCTGCTTGGGTACTTCATGCTGCGTAGAGATTGATGGGCATTTTGAAAATTGTGCGAAAGAGCATTTAAAAATGCGAAGTTGGCATATCATTCAGTCTGGTTCTGTCTCCCATCTGGTCTGTTCCAACAAGACTGCATTGGATCCGACAGAGATCTCGGTGACTAACACATTCCTGGTGCTGCCTAACTGACTGAACGACGTTAAGTGCCTGCAAATCGTATGCTGATGATGGACACGCCACCAATTTCTTTCTGTTTTGCTAGTTTTTTTGGTTAGTGTCATTGACACTTGAACACTGAGCTGAAGCTTGCTGAACTTCGTGCAGTCCAATCAGCATGTGCGCCATTCATGAGAAAGGATGTGATCTACTCTGTGCTACGTAATTCCCTTAAATGACTCCCTTGCGCTTCTGCCAGAGTTCAGCTCGTCTGAGAGATCGCCGTGGCGGGAGCGGAGTAGTAGCGGATAGACACTTGCCGAGGCAGCTGATACCTACCAAGGTTAGTCGTACATAAGACAACAATCTCCAGTCAATCATTCAGATCACTGCTGCGAGGGCCATTCATTCCTTGATTCATTCATTTCCTGCGTTATATGGAAGCAAGGTGCCGCCGAGAAGCACATCATTGTGTTAGATAGAAACTATACTGCTATCATGGCGGGATCAGACGACAGCGGCGAGGACCGCGCTCCCTACGGAGAGTACCAGCTGGAGCTTTACAAGAACGGAGTTCTACTAGGGGAGCCCCCGGTGGTCACGACGAACCCGAATGAGCTCGAAGCACAGGCGAGGAAGGCCATGGCCCCCGGCCCTTTTAATTATATTTACGGCGGAGCTGGGGAGGCAGCAACAATGGAAGCAAACCGCCTGGCGTTCCGACAGTGGAAGATCATCCCACGCGTGCTAAGGCCTACTGTTCCAAGGGATCTCAGCGTGCAGCTGTTTGGCAAGAAATACCGTGGGTGCCTCCTCAGACATAAAACTTGCTGAGAAAAGAACATCATTGAGGGACGGGCAGACTGACAAGTACACCAGCCAGCCCCGTGATAATGGCCCCGGTGGGCGTCCAGGGGGCATACCACCAGGACCGCGAGCTCGGGGTCGCCGAGGCGTGCGCGGAGCTGGGCGTGCCATTCACGCTCAGCACGGCGAGCACCACCACCATCGAGGAGGTGGCATCATCATCATCAGCAACAGCGACACCCCAGCCGGACCGGTGGTTCCAGCTGTACTGGCCACAGGACGACGAGATCACGGCGTCGCTGCTGGGGCGCGCCAAGGCGGGCGGCTGCTCGGTGCTGGTGGTGACGCTCGACACGTTCACGATGGCATGGCGGCCTCTGGACCTGGACGGCGGGTTCCTGCCGTTCATCCAGGGCAGCGGCGTCGAGATCGGGCTCAGCGACCCGGTCTTCCGGCGCAAGTTCTCCGAGGCCACTGACGGCGAGTCGCCCGAGGACAACCCGCTGCTCGCGGCGCAGGCGTGGATCCGCGAGGCGTTCTCCGGGCACGCGCACTCGTGGGAGGACCTGGCTTTGCTGAGGAAGCACTGGGACGGGCCGATCGTGCTCAAGGGGATCCTGTCTGCCGAGGACGCGCGCATGGCGGTCCGGCACGGTGTGGATGGTATCATTGTGTCTAATCACGGGGGCAGGCAGCTGGATGGGGCGATGCCATCGCTTGAGGTGTTGCCCGAGATCGTGGACGCGGTGGGCAAGCAGGTCACGGTGCTGTTCGATTCTGGGATCCGGACGGGTGCTGACATCGTCAAGGCGCTCTCCCTCGGGGCTGAGGCGGTGATGGTAGGGCGGCCGGTGATGTACGGACTGGGGATCGCGGGCAAGGAGGGCGCAAAGCATGTCCTTGCCGGGCTGCTGGCCGAGCTGGACCAGACGCTGGGTTTGTGCTGTGTGAAGAGCGTGGCCGAGCTGAATCGAGGCATGCTGAGGAGGCTGGCGTACGGAGGCGACGTGAAATCGTCTCTTTGAGTGCAAGTGCCGAGCGAGATGTATCCATCACAGCAGACCTTTTACAGGTGATTTCTAAGGACTGATTAATAGAGATCCATAACATTTGCAAATCTAAGTATTGTGTAATGCATCAACAGGCATACGTTAATTATTCCGTGATGTGTAGATGTATATATATGCGAGGTGTTTTGTCTAGCCTTGATATGGTACAGGTACGTACCTTTCTGGCATCCACACTAGTGTAAGTACCTCCCCATAGCTTGGCCCCTCTGCGGGCAGGCCAAGGCCCCCACTGCACCTTGCCGCGGTTCACTCCACAGGTGGTGGGTGGGCAAGGTGGCGGGCAGGTAGGTAGTCTAATGGGGATTGATTGTACCGTGCCTTGGTAGCTCGTCACGTTTCCCTCCCTACTACAATCCATCATCGTCACAACCCCTCGTGGACAGCCTTCCTCTTCCTTCGCCGTGCATCACCACCAGGCATTGATCCATCCAAGCACAGTGTCCGTTACGTGCCGGTCTTGGTCTGGGGTGTCGTTTGTGTCAAGCGAACTCTTTGTCCAATGTCCTGTCCTCCTGGAGCTGGCCGTCCCAACAGCTCAAGCATCCGCGTTCCGTCGCCGACCCGAGCCTGGCCCTGAACACAACCAGCTTTCCAGCATCGAACAATTGTGCAGGTGCAGCTTTCGCAAGCATGCCTCTTCATCTCTGAAATTGTGCACCACAAACTCGATCCCTTTGGTCTCCTGGGTTCGTCTTGCTTGCAAGACCTTGTCCAGCGTCTGCTTCAACCCGGGCAGGCTGACTGTCCCGCGAAGCCTCCCTCTGCGACAACGGCTTAGATCGTTGTCGCGTCTTGCCCTGCCTCATCCCTCCTCCACCGTCCCCAGTTCATCCCGTTCAGTGCTCGACAAGTGTTGCTGGACTGTTTCTCCTTCCTTCCGTCTGATGAGCTGCTTCCTGGCAGCCCATTTGGCTTCCCCGTCTCCCTTTTCTGTTTCAGTTGCAGCAAAGGTGCAGCCATTGCCATCCCGACGCAATGGCTGAAGGTCGTCGCTATTCCGGAGCCGTCGACGTCACCGCTGCTGATCCCGACGCCTCTGCAACCGACTTTCTCCCGCTGGATGACAGTGACAGCAGCAATGCCCAGCAGTCACCACTGCATGGCCTGGACGGCAATGACTCCCAGTCCGATGTGTCCATGGAAGCTCAGTCCGAAGATGAAGACGACGCCATCATCCCAACACCTCACACACAGACGCTTCTCGCTGATGCCGCTGTCTCCACAACCACGCAGCCCGTGCCCGGCAGCCAGCTGGCTGGGGCTGCGACCAAGAAACGCAAGTCTCCCGAGGGTGCCTCGCAGCCTGAAACCAGGCCGGACACACTGGAATCGGTAAAGAAGTTGAAATTGGAGCAGTCTGAGGAAGATTCACAAGGTGACCAAGGTTCTGGCTCCGCGGTCGATAGGTCCGCTCTGCCTGCTGAGATATGGCATCACATCTTCACTTTCTGTCCTCCTAGAATTCTAGGAAGACTACTCTGTGTCAATCGCCTGTTCAACGTGTATCTTGACTTTTCGTCCAAGATACACTGCCAACGGCCAGAACCCCTTGCCTCTGGCGCTCTCTCCCCTTTGCAGCCCACCACAATATGGCAGGCTTCGAGACGCCGTTTCTGGCCCAGCATGCCAAGTCCCCTGCAAGACAAGACTGAGCTGGACATGTGGCAGTTGTCTGTCTCTACCACATGCCAACACTGTCGTAAGCAAGGTACAGTGCAACCAAAGGACTCGCCAGATCCGTGGCAGTCCGGCCCAGGAAAAGATGGTGTTGCCATCATCTGGGCCTTTGCAACTCGATCATGTGGCACTTGTGTTCTGACAAAGTCAATCAAGGTTTGTGCAATGTGCATTGAGTCGAAATCCATCCAATGCCTCCTCTCTAACCCGGTCATAGGAGATCGATATCTTGCTGTCGTCATCCTTTCCCAGCACTCTGGCTGCAGCTCTACCCTTCGTCTTCGTCACGCAGGAGTTGAACGTCATCTCCCCGGCCACGATGGAACGGAGCCAAACGCCACCGAACACTTCGCTAACGAAGATCTTCTGGTCTCAACATGTTGAGGCTCTGAAGCAGGAGTTTTTCAGCGTGAAGGCTATGGGCTCTGCTACAGTAGAGGAATGGCTGAAAGGATTGGAAGGTCGTGGCCACGAAAGCCGAAGCGATGCCCTAAGGTGGGAGAACTGGGCCGCTTCCGGCGGATTGAGCCAGATGAGGACCGTCTTATACCCGGGTTACCGCCCATCAGTGCCTGTCACTACGAGCACTGCTGTCGGCCCAAAGACGACCGCAGGGTCTGGGTCTGGCATTCAAATCCCTGGCCTGAACTCTGCAAGCAATAACAGCAGAACCGCAACTCCGTCGATAAGCTCAAGTCAACGCAACGGCATCACTCCAGATCCCTTCCGTCGCTCCTCAACCGGAACTGCCTCGTCGTTTCCCTCAGGCCGCCATGAGAGAACGAAGGAGGAGGTTGCCGAGCTGAAGGCTGCTCGGAAGGCCGAGATAGAACGACGAGCGCTCGCACTTGATCCCCCGCTGGAACCCAGCGTCCTCGCGCATATCCCTTCCTTCCAAGCTGCTCTGCAGATCATCACCCCGTTGGATGAGCAGGCTTGGGAGCTGCTGAAGTCTCGTCTGCTAGCCCAGAGAGCTGAGGCCGAGCAACGAGAGAAGGAGAACTCCGCTCAGGTCTTGCGGCAACAGGAAATGGACGACAAGCGGAACCTCGCCGCTGCCGCCAACAAGGAAGCTCGGGATGCCGTGGATGCTGACTGGGATGAGGTCCAGGCGCCTGTGCGAGCTCGAATCGCTGGATTCGCTGATGAGATAATCCGGGATGGCTGGGAAAATGGGGACAAGGTCGACAGAAACAGCTGTTCGAAGTTTGCAGTCGAAGTGTTGACCTACATTCGCAAGCGCTTCTATGCAGAAGTTGCTAAAGATGCCGCAGCAGCCCGAGCGTCCGGGGCTACACCAGTTGTCGACCCGCCGCAAGGCCCTTTCACCCAGAAACTGACTCTGGAGAACATGAAGTGGGTCTTTGACATCAAGATCAAACCACATACCGAACGACATCGGAAGGAAATCTTTCTCT
Source organism: Diaporthe sp. HANT25 (assembly GCA_013435955.1). Taxonomy (NCBI): domain Eukaryota; kingdom Fungi; phylum Ascomycota; class Sordariomycetes; order Diaporthales; family Diaporthaceae; genus Diaporthe; species Diaporthe sp. HANT25. Next base: position 2,887,612 of record JACBFG010000013.1, on the reverse strand, counting down.
GCAACGGTTGTGAGGTCACTGTGAGGTACTACGGCTTCGAAGGTGTCATCCAGCACTACGCTGCCAAGCATACGACCTCTCTGAGCATTGGCAATGTAGTCGTGCATTGGAGGGCGGAGTGGCCAGAGCAAGCACCGTTCACCTCAGAACCAAGAACCGCGAAGAATGGTTTCTATCAAGGCCAGCCACCTCCGGCCCACAATGCTTACCACCAAGGTCTACCAGCAGCCCCTGCTCAGCCATACCAGACTCATCCAAAACCTCCAACGCCGGCCTATGGAGCAGCTCCACCGTACAGCGAAGCCTATGGGCAAAGCTCGCATCCCCCTTACTCAGCTCAAGGCTACGGGGCACATCACTACCCTCCTCCGGACGTCTACCAGCATCAGCCTTATCCTCCTGCTCAAGGAAACCCGCCAGGCTATTCCGGCCCTCCCGCTGCGCCTCCTGGGCCGCCAGGTCTACCGGGTCCGGCAGCACCGCCGGGTCTCCAAGCACCGCCTGCACCGTACAATTACAACTTCGGAGCATACCAAACCAATGGACAAATTGGATATCAACCAGTACATCCGTCGGCATTTTCTCCACAATACCGGGCCCAGCTTGAGGACATGGCGCGTGTGGCTCGGGAACTCTGGAATGCAACTTCCAACATGAAGGATACTCTGTCAATCGTTAGAGTCCAGGTCGTGATCCATCATCTTGCTAAGCGATTCCACGCCAGATTCGGTCTTCCGTTACCTCTGGCGACCTTCAACGAAGGTCTATCCGATCACAAGGATATGAGACCGGTTCGCAACGTCAACAGCTTGGTGTGCAGAGTCTGTCATCAGGGTGTTGGTGGCTATGTCGCATCTGAGGAAGAGCGCAGGTCATACTCACTGCCGCAGCTGACGACGCATTTCCAAAGCAAGCATGTGGAGCCATTTGTGCAAATGGGTCAATACGGCCAGCCACCAGAGTGGACGGTCGACATGGTGTTGCTGCCAGAGCCTGGGGCAGTCACCAACCTGCGCTCGGCGGTGAGTATGGACAGCCAAAAATTCCACCTGGTGAATGAGGCAGTCCCGCATCTCCTAGGACCCATCAATGTGCCCGAAGTTATGCCGGGCGTGCCTCCAGCCTATCCAGGCCAGCCTGATTATCATCAGGGATACCAAAATGCGCCTGCAAATGATCATATCCCATACTACGGACAAGTTCAGACTGGCGGCTCCACAGAGACTGGCGGCCCAGGCCTGTACCAGAACACCACAGCATCTACCGCGCAGTATCCCAACCATCAACCTAGCCTTTATGACCATGCTGGTCCACCTCTGGCCGGCGCGAACTCGATAGGTCCGGCGCATGGTCATGCCCTCCCAGAACCCGTGGCGGCTGCGGCTGCGACTGTACCTGCGGCTGCGGCTATGAACACAGCGCTAGGTCATGAGAATGAGCGACGATCGTCTCAAGGCTTCCGCCAACGCGAGCAGAATTCCCGTCAAAACAAGAAGAAAAATAAGAAGGGTGCTCAGGGAAAAGATGGCGACTGGCTGAAACGGAGTGAGGAGGAGGAAAAGATGGCTGAGGAAGAAGCAGAACGTGAAGGAGACGCTATTCGGGCGATGTGGGCAGCTGACAGGGCGCAAACTGCCAGGAAAAGTGCCATCCCAGAGGGTGATAGGGCCGAGAAGACGACGGCAGAGAACACACCGTCCCGCCGTAACACACCCAGCAGCGCAACGGCTCACAATCCTTCCCACGACAAAGCACCCCAGCGCAATGCGCATGGTGGGAACGCCCAACGGCCCAGACATGGCTCAAAGCCAGGCACACCTCAGCAGCGCCAGCGGTTCCAGTCTAGGCCTAGAGACTCGCCGAGCTCAGATGCACCGTCTCCTCGAGCTAATCCAAGCGTTCCAAATCCAAGGGAGGCGGCCTATCGTGGTCATCAGCATCGACTGTCCAACGTTATTTACATGGACGGTAATCGCGACGAGCCCGAGGACTATGGACACCAATATAAAGAACCGCCCGTGCGGGACAATGAACCTCGCAGGTCCCGTTCCCCAGTCTACACGAATTACCGCCCAACTCCATCCCAGCAATACCGCCAGAGGAGCCCGGCTCGTCCAGAGCACGATTACCAGTATCTGCCTCCAGCGGCCCCTGTGGACGATCCTCGCTACGAAAGACCCCCGCCTCGCGACGAATACAATTATCGCGGCTATCCAGACGAGCCAATCCCACGGCAGCGTCCCCAAGAGGTCATTGAAATCGAGATTATCGAGTACCGAAGGCCGGATGGATCGACATGGATCGAGGAGCGCCCTCTACGTCGTATTCCCAATCCCGAGCCTGAGAGATACTACAGGGACGCATTGCCCCCTGCAGCAGCCTATGACCGCGGGGATCCTTATGCTGCCGGGCCTTCTCGCCGCGAACAGCCACCTCCGCCCGCACAGATGCTCGGGGAGCCATACCGCCCGCCTTACGAAAGAGCATATTCCCGCGCGCCTCAGGGACCTCCGCCTCCGCCTCAGCCGACCGCCGCTGAAAGCTATGACCCGCGCCATCCTTCGGACACGGCCCCGAGGCACTTTCAGCCCCAGGCCCCGCCACCGCGGAACGACCAGGCCTACTACGAAGAGGAGTACGACCCGCGGTATCCAGCTGGGGTGCCGCCGCCCGCGAGCGCTCCTATACCCACAGGTTCAAGGGCGGCGAGATATCAATAGCGCCATTGGTGATGATTAGTTGGCACGAGTCCCACCCGTTTATGGATCTGACTCAATGAATGGACGGCTAGAAGAACATCCGAAACAGACTTTAGCAAAATAAATGCAGTTCTCATGTATTCTCAATGCATTATGATGTGCCTCACTTTATACACGCTGGTATAGTACGTTGAAGGCCGCATAGCTTGCCCGAAGTCCGCTGGAGCTGAATCTCAGTAAATCGAGATGTCAAATTACATGTTCAAAGTGAGTGGTTCAAATACGGAGAACTCGTCGAGGAGACGGGGGACCGGTCAAAGTGGACAAAAGCGTGCGGCGATCTTGTATTCGTTTCAAAGCACGTCTTGCGCGAACGCGTTGATCTTCAAAAGTAAAAAGAAAATCGTCCCAGTCCCATGTCTGTTGCCTGCTCTATATACAGACGACCTTCCCCCCCGTGTAGGCGGTGCTTCTCTGCGTACAGGTGTGGTGTGGTTTTTGGTGTGGTAGTGTGGAGTGGTAGTTTCGTCCCGCCCAGTCAGTGGCGAGTTGGGTGTGGATGGTGTGAGTGAGTTTGATGGGAGTAGAGTACATAAAAGTACAACAACACGAGTCGTCCGTCTACCGTGACCTGCCTGCACCTGTTCATCTATCATCATCTGTCGTCTCTTCGTTCCGTCTGGCTCGAACGTCGATGGGCTGTCGTCCATTCGTTGTCATGGCCATTGTTCTCTCTCTCTCTCCTTTCTCTTTTCCTTGCTCTGGTCTCATACCACCTCGCCAATGATCTTGGCCGCCTCCCTGTAGGTCTGCAGCAGCTTCTCGCACTTCTCGCGCTCCTTCTTGACGCCGTCGTCCTCGTACAGGAGCTCTTCGAACAGTGCCTCCTTGTACAGCTCGCTGACGAGGCGGTTCTGGACCTCATCGCGACAGTGGTTGACCAGCAAATGCATGATGGCCTTGGGGACCTGGTCGGCGATCGACTCACGTACTATGTTGAAGTAGGAGGAGATCAGGGCCCGGATAAGCTCCGTCTCCATCTGCTCGCGTTCTGTCATGGCCGGCTCGCCAGTCGCACCCTGTTAAGTATGGTTAGTCAGGGAAATGGGTAACAATTTGGGGCTTCAGGGGTTCTAATTCGATCGTACATCAGTCTCGCTGGGAGGACTCACAAAGTCTGCACCACGGGGCACCGATGAGCCGAAGACAAAGTCGTCATCGTGTGTGTGCGTTGATGTGGTTTGAATGGGAGAGCGAAGCGCGGGCTCCTGGTGCCTGAAGCTCTGGCTGATGGACGGCTCAGAGCCCTGGCTCACGTGCCGACCAATGTTTGCATTGTGCGACGGCGGCGGGAATGCTGGTTGCGCGCCATCCTTTCCAAAGAAGTAGTTCAGGAAAGAGTCCTTCGCACCGCCAGGGAGCTGAGAGTTTTGCATCATCGGAGAGGCTGAACGCGCTCCATTCAGCGCCGCTGTGATGCCTCCGGTGCCGTTTTCCCTCACCGCCGGTGACATGCTGCGCGCACCCTTGCCCTGCGCCTTGCGAATAGACGCGTGCTCGGCCTTTTCAACACCGGCGTGCTCGTCTTCTTCGGCCTCCTCCGTACCATTAGCCCCGAGCTCTTTCGCGCGCCTTCTCTCTCTCCGTTCGCGCTCCTCCTGAATAAGGCGTTTGCGTTCCCTCTCCTGCTTGGCACCTACTACGTTGCTCATGGCGTTTGCAGCACCTAGGAAATTTGGATGGTTTGTGTTGATATAAGCCCGCTGTATCGAAATCAAGGACTCGACGTAGTTGGATGCGGGTCCCAAACGTTCTCGCAAAAGATCGGATACAACCTCAATAAGCTTGGCTTGTAACCTTGGGAATCGTGAAAGCTCAATGTTCCCACATGTATGGCAGATCTTGATGAGTTCCTCGTAAACCAACTCAACGCAACGTTGGCTGGGGATCTCCAACAGCTTGATCTGCGGCTTAACGAGGAGATCGAATGCCATCTCGGGAACGAACAGACTCGGCCGAGGACCAGTTGAGTTCCTGATGGCGGTGCGGATGTCGGAAGCAGAGAGATTGGAGGTCGGGTCGATGGTGTCTAGCGAGCTACCAAACACGGAGTTGAAAATGTAGTATATCCGAGCGCCACCGCACAGCTCCTTGGTAGAGATCTCGGTTGAGGTACCATCGATCGATGACATAAATGAAGCCGCGAATCGTGTCATGAGCTGCAGAATGAGAGAGCCCCGGTGTTCCCTGCCACTGAATTGCATATTGCCATAGCTAGCGAGTTCTTGCTGGGTCTGTCCCATTAGTGTGTTGAGTCGAGCCTTGATGTCGGGCAGGCGATCCCTGATGTGTCCCATCAAAGTGGTGTTCAAGGTCCTGGCCAGGAAACGTGTGCCACACTTCATGGCAATATTCCTGTATGCTGGGTGCAGCTTGAAGAAGTTCTCCTCATCTTTCAGGGCCTCTTCCATGGGCTTGTTGCCCTGGATGTCTTGCTGTGATCGGTTCACGACACCGATCCATCCCAGCTTCAAGGGGTAGACCCGCCCGGACAGGATATCAAGGGCGTTGGTACCGTGGTCCATGAGATCCACCTTGGTCAGAACACCAATAGTTCTCCGGCCCAGGGGGTCGACATGGCGGGCAAGCTTGAGGGCCTCAGAGTTTACAATATCGACGTTGGCGGGGGAGACGGCGAGAATGATACTATTTGGCTTTGCGATAAACTCTGAGATGAGGTTGCGAGTCTGCTTTTCGATGTCGGCGGGTTGATCACCGATAGGGACCTATGGCGCGGGAGTTAGCTTGGCAACGGAGCTCCTGTGTGGAGGCAAGTAGACCTACCTTTGTGAGACCTGGGAGGTCGACCAGGGTAAGGTTTAGAACGTGTGGAGAATAGATCTTGAGGTTGATGGGCTGGCGAGTGATGCCCTTGTTGTTGCCGGCCACTCGGGCGGTCTCATTCTCGATCTCGCGCTTGACGTCGCCAAAGTCGGTGTAGCGCCTGTTGGGGATGTGGTTGAACTCGCCCCATTCGCCGGGTCGCGCGACATTTGCGTTGTACTGGGAAGGATGCGAGACTTGTTGCGAGGCGTCAATACCATCGTCAGGGACGTTGATGAGCTGGAGGATCAGAGGCCGGCGAGTGACGATGCCGCTGCCGCGGGGCAGAAAGTCACGGCCAACAATGTTCTCGAGTACGGATGACTTTCCGGCAGACTGAGAACCGACAACAACCTGTACGTAGGATAATGATTAGCTTGGGCAAGCCCGACACTGCTGCGCAGTAGACCTGGGGGACGAGGTGCGGCTTGAGCGTACAATCTGAGGCAGGTCGAGGGAGTCGTTTCCGATTGTGTTGAAGACCAGGTCCTGCAGCTTGTTGACCGTGGACAAGAGGTCGTCGCCGAGTGCAGCCATTGTAGCTCTTTTGGTGTTGAGCAAGCAGAGCAGTAGGGATGCGGAGCTTGGACGAGTCAATCACAGGCACGCAGAGGAGCAGTGACGAGGCGTCGAGGTCTATCCGACAAGCAGGGAGAGGCTCGATAGCGCGGGCCCGGGCAAAATCTGCGACCAAAAGCCCCCCAAAGCTCCTTAAGACACGAAAGAGCCGCTTTCGAAACAGGCGAGGAACTGGTCTCGTGGACAGCAGAGCAGGATGGACAAGACACGCAGGACAGGAACGGGAAGGTGGTAGAGCAGCCACCGGGGATCAGAAATGCATGCTGTTGTTTCCCTTGGGCCACGGTGTAGAGCGGTTTCCTAGACAAAATTTGGACGTGGTGGAGGGGAGCCCGGGTTGAATACAATGTGTCTGTCTGCCAGTCGCGTCTCCGTCATTTTCCAACTTCATGCACGGCATTGCCCCCTGCTTCTGCTTCCGCCAGCACAGCACCGGTCCCCACCCGCATGGGCCGTCAGCTTGCTCGCTTGGCTGCCTCAGGCCAACCAAGCACCTGTCTACCCTGCTGCCCAGGTACCTCGCAGACAGCCCATGCACCCTGCAACCTCCAGTACCTGGATGTCTGCTGGGTACCCAGGTACCCAGGCTGGGTATAGCTTCCGCCACAGCTTTCCATCTGCTGATCCATGCCACCATCACATGCCTTGCTGCACAAGCACCTACATACATCCAGTAGGCAAGCTGCACGGAGGTCAGCAAGCACATACTCGGACGAACTGTCATCGGTGATTTCAGTGCCTCACCAAGTAGTGCATATCTCGGATTGGTACTTGATAAGACGGCCCTGATTCAGTCCGGTCATACTTTTCCTCGATTGTCGTATCATCATCATAGAAGGATCTTTCAACATGAGTGGTTACGGTCCTGGCGGTGGCCAGATGTACACGAAACCTGTGCCGTGAGCCTTTCCTTCTCAAATTAACTTCATTTCATGACCCAATGCTCATGATTCTGCAGACCACAGAGAGGCAGCTTCCCACTTGACCACGATGGTATGTAGTGCACACGCCTGCCGTATCTACACGCTGCAGTACTAGGTCAACTGACAGTGCTTACCCGTCAGGCGAGTGCAAACACGTCATGACAAAATATCTGGCGTGTATCAAGAAAGTCAAGGGCGTCAACGAGAATCATTGTCGTGAGCTTGCCAAGGCATATCTATCATGTCGTATGGACCGGTGAGTCGATGCACTCTTGCGCGGGCTCATACCTGCTCCGGCAGCAAGATTCTAAACAAGTGCATTCATTACAGTGACCTGATGGCAAAGGATGACTTCAAGAACCTGGGTTTCCACAACGCTGCAGAGGACTCCGCGTCAAGTAAGGCGGCCAGTGGAAGCAGCGCTCAAGGCAAGGCAGCGTAGGGCAGCCCACATCCGAGGATGCCGAGTCAAACTCACCAAGAGTGGTCCGAATCTATCATCAGGACTGCTATTACACACCCAGATCACAGCTCTGTGCTTGTGTTTACGAAATTTCTCGAGATGGGGTCTCTCTCGAAGTCTGTGCCTCGCCTACCCACCAGCCCATGCGACCATGGCATGGCTGGTATTCGCCCCTCTCCTGCCGTGGAATCTGCGCAGCTGGCAAGGCCATCATGTTCCTGTTCACATTGATGACAAGAGCCGTGGAACAGAAGGAGCCGTGCACAAGAATACAGGAACTGCGTTGAACCTGACGCTCTTTCCTTCGGCTAGACCTGCTTGGTCAACAAAAACGGTCATCCCCAGGCCTGCTCGGCTTGCTGAGACTTGATTCTCACCAAACATACTTCTCTCCCACTGCCATCCAATATCAGCAGTCTCTGTCAAGTTCAACAATATATTTCAAATCAATACCAAGGACTAAGTTCCAACTCACAAACAATGACGTACAACGACAGCCACTCCGTTTGGCTCAACTATCGAGAAGATCCGGGCTTCCGCCAAAATACAAATCACGAGCTCATCGGGCTCCTCTTTGCTGCGACTTACTTCTTTGGAATGGTGATCGGAATGGAATGGGCCCGCGAAAAAGTCAGTCGACATGCACCGGAGATTCAATACATTATCCCGCCCTGCGTCAGACGCCGCTGTCTTTATCCCCCAATTATCTTTCTTTGGCCGGGCCTATTGTGGCCTATCTTCCTCGTCTACGTATGCGTGAAGCAGAGGCGTCATCAACGGAGGGCCGATGGGCTTATTGAGAACGACGCCAACAACGGTACCAGACTCGATAACATTGGAAACAATCAAGAGGCTGAGCCATTGCCCCCGCCGCCTCCGCCTGCGTACCAACCCATGGACCACGATCACCACAATATCGAACAACGAGGCGAAATTGATGGAAATCAAATCCAAAGGGAAAGGCGATTTGTGTGAAGACGTTTTCTATGGATTAGTCAAACCTCTTATGGTCATTGTCTGTTTGTTGGTCTGATTGAGCCCGGAGACGTTTAAGAAGAATTGGGACCAAGGTTTTGAATGTCTACATCATCAGCGTAAAGCAGCGATCACAGGTATTATACCAATACACAATGAGTGCCACTCTCACTGCGTACAGTGATCGGGTCAAGTCCATGGATGTTAGGAAATGGGTGATCGAAGTGTCTCCGCGGTGCCATTACATCGGTGCCATATCCTCCGAATAATTGGTAGACAAGAACATTGCCATGCACTCGATGGTCAGATGTGCGCTTCAGCTCCTGTGGCCATGTCCTCTTATCCGAGTGCAAACTTGAGATATTTGGGCATAGCGTTCGACCGCAGGACCGTTTATAGTTAGCAACTTATAAACCCGATTGAATTAGTAGAGTGTTCGACTACGTCCATGCCTCTTGCAAGTCGGCTATATGCTCCACTTGCAAAACAATCTTCCGACAATGAACCCCAACAAGCGGCTTCCTGATGACACTGGTTTGCACATTGCGTCAGCTGCCCGGCTTTTCAACCACGCTTCATAGCGACATCGCAGGTTGAGGGAGGACATCAAATAAAACAATTCAGTTCCGCCACTGTTGCTTTCCGGTCCAGGGAAATCATAACACTGTTGTCCTGAACCACTGTTCTCAATGAGATTGTCTATGTTGGCGATCTCATCCCCACTCGTAGGATGCAGTCCGCCATGAGGCCCAACTTGCGTGTAGCAAGCAGATCGAGATGTCGTCAACATCATGACCATAGTCATGGCCTAACAGCGACCCGCCGCCTGTTTGGCTCATCCAGCTGCCGCCAGAACTATGCCGCCACGTTGGACAACCTCCGCATAGGCTCCAAGACCCGCGTCATTTTTCAGGGTTTCACCGGCCGACAAGCCACTGCAAATGCGCAGGAATCCATCGCATGGGGTACCAACATAGTGGGGGGCGTGACGCCGGGCAAGGAAGGCGAACACCTCGGTGTCCCCGTCCTGCCGTCGGTTCGGAGGGCCATGGAGGAGCTCAAGCCCGATGCAACGGGGATCTACGTCCCGGCGTCCAAGGCGACGCAGGCAATCGAGGAGGCGATCGAGGCCGAGATCCCGCTCATCGTGGCCGTGGCGGAACATATCCCCCTGCACGACATGCTGAGGATCCACAGCATGCTGAAGACGCAGAGTAAGTCGAGGTTGGTGGGGCCCAACTCGCCCGGGATCATCTCGAGCGCGAAGGGAGAGAGGTGCAGGATCGGGTTCCAGCCGCTACCCTGCTTCAGTGAGGGCTGCATTGGGATAGCGGCCAAGTCTGGGACGCTCTCGTACGAGGCAGTGGCCTCCACGACGCGTTCTGGGCTGGGCCAGAGTCTTTGTATTGGTGTGGGAGGGGACATACTGCCGGGAACAGACCTCGTCGAGGCTCTGCAGGTGCTAGAGCACGACCCCAACACCAAGGGCATCGCGCTCATTGGGGAGATTGGCGGGGACGGTGAGATACTTGCTGCGCAGTGGATCACAGACTATCACGAGCGGACGCCTACAGCCGAGAGGAAGCCCATAGTCGCCCTCATCGCGGGCAAGCTGGCGCCGCCCGACAGGGTGATGGGCCACGCCGGCGCGTTCTGGCTGCCGGGGGAGCCGCATACTAGCCACAAGATTGAGGCACTCGAGAGCGCCGGGGTGACTATCGTGAACCACCCGGCCAAGATCGGGTCAGCGCTCAGGAAGCTGATCGACGCTCGCGAGAACCAAATCCCCGCGGGTGAGATCGAGGACGGGGCTGTCTTCGGGTCTGTGGATGACTTTGCCCGGGCGGCATCAGGAGCCTCACTCTCTCCGCAGAAGCGCGGTCTACATACTTCCTCCCGGAGACCCCTCAATACCCATGTGCCCAGCAGATCGCACCCGAAGATCTCATTCCAGCAGGCTCGGAGCCTCCATCTCGACACTTCAGCCAGCCAGCAGCTCCTCAGGGAACAGAAACTAGGCCGAAACCTCCAGCCCCAAAGATGGCCCGTCCGATATCTGGCACTCGGCATCGACCGCGCCACACGATCACAATGCCTGATCACAGGAATCCGCCACAAGACCGACGCCAGTCGGGACCCAACCAAGCACGACAAGATCCTCCTCCCGCCGGGAGCGAGGGACGTCCTCGCCCTGGAGGGCACCAAGGCGTGGGACGACGTCGTGGCCGCGCTGCTGGACCGGCTGAACCTGTCGGACCAGGACGGCAGGCCCGGCGCCGCCGCGGCGGGCCTCAGCCACGTGCTGCGGGACCTGGGCCGCGTCTTCAGGGACAAGGAGGCCAAGCACGTGGGGCTCGAGTTCGGCCTCAGCGCGAAGCCCAGCAAGCTCGGCAAGTTCTTCTTCCCCGTGTACGACCTGCGCATCGAGCTGGACGACGCCGCGGCGCGCAGCGGCGGGCGGCTCGGGGACGTGCACTACAGGTACGGGGCGGTGGAGGCGCGGGACCCGGGCGCCAGGGAGGCCGAGGCCGAGGGTATTGTGTATCACCGGCTGGCGCCGGGGGACAAGTCGCACAACATCGGGACGCTGGTCAACGGCGCCGGCCTGGCGATGAACACGGTGGACGCGCTGGCGGACCACGGGGGGCTGGCGGCCAACTTCCTCGACACGGGCGGTAAGGCGACGAGCGAGACGGTGAGGCGGTCGTTCGAGATCATCCTGCAGGACGACAGGGTGCGGGTCGTGTTTGTCAACATCTTTGGCGGGCTGACGCTGGGCGACATGATCGCGCGGGGGATCGTGCTGGCGTACAAGGAGGTCGACATCAAGGTCCCCGTCGTGGTGCGCATCCGCGGCACTAATGAGAAGGAGGGCCAGAAGATCATCGCCGAGAGCGGGCTGCCGCTGTACGCGTTTGACGACTTCGAGGAGGCCGCGCAGAAGGCCATCGAGCTCGCGGGCGGCGTGGCCACGGCCCAGGAGGCGGTCCAGGAGGGTGGGGCTAAGATCGCAGCTGTGGTTGAGGAGGTTAAAGAGGTTACTAATGATGAGCCCTCCGAGGCTGCTGATGATGCTCCTGCACAGCCTGACGCGGGCGAGGAGCAGGCTGAAAAGCCTCAAGAGTCCAAAAAGTCTGAAGTGGCTGATGCGACGCAGGCAGTAGGTAGTGATCATGTTGCCTGAAGACAAGTCGCTATGCTTTCATTACGCTATGTAGAGTATATATATACGACATAGAATATGTACATCTTGTTAGATGACAGCGATTATTTTTACTCTCAGCATTACACTTTGGTGAGAGAAAAGCAGGCTTTCATAGCAAAAGCCATTGAAAACGACTTGTGCTCAGTAGGTGAAGCACGTGTTTCCTGCCCGACGGTAGCTGGGTTGTCCTGTTCTCCCTCCACCTTCGTCGATGTAGCGATTTCCAACATGTGGATCTTCCAGACCCGCAATGCCCAAACTACACAGTAAAGAAATATTAGCCCATGTCTCCAGAGACAGCTTAAAATTACTTAGTAGGATTCGTTATGACTTACGGAAAGCAAATGCCGAGACGAACATGGCCCCGGTGTACACTTGCACATGCAGGTACCCGTCCGTCCCAGGCTTCACGAGACTGAGACCAATGACCTCGGCGAAAGTAGCAGGCAGTACCAACACCAACCAGGTAACAGACATGGCAGATGGGAGTAGCTGCAGCCCCACGACCTCAACGGCGACGGGGGCTATGCACGGCCAGATGCAGCCCGCGAAGGCACCGAACAGGCTGTAGATGATGGCGCCGGCAAAGTGCTTGGAGGCGAATATCCAAAGGAAGAAGGCCGCCAGCCCTGCGGTCAGTGTGCCCAGGGCGGCGACGTTGATTCGACCGACCTTGTCGCTGAGTAAGCCGATTACTGGTCTCCCAAGACCTTGGGACACTGGGCGGATATGTGGTTAGAATATATGCTATGATGGTACGGTGAGGAGAGCCACTCACGGTTAAATATGGCCGCTATGATAGACCCCTGGTTCGCCGTGAATCCTACTGCTGAGGCGTACGACGCCAGTGAGAAGACGACAACGATGTATCCCAGGATTGAGAAGAAGCCCCAGGCTAGGTACAGATACAACTCGATCTTCTTGAAGAGTTCCTTGTGGAACGCCTGATGGATCGCACCGACCTCCTTGTTCCTGTCCCGTGCCAGGAAACTACAGACACCGTTGACGGCGAACGCCAGGATGGCCAGGATCCGGAAGGCCCACGGAAGGCCGAGATTCTCAATCATGGCATGCGCGGCCAGGGAGTACGTCAGACCACCGAAGCCAGACCCGGCGGTCCCTATGGAGTTTGCGAGAGAACGCTTCTTGTGGAACCACTGCGGGACCAGACCGACCGAGCCTGTGAAGAGGAAGCCCATACCGGCGCCAAAGGCTATCCCTTGCGATAGAACGAGATGCCATTGCTTAGAGGTGAAGGACGCGCCGATAAATGCAGCCGTCTCTAGGACCACACCGATCTGGAGACAAATACGAGTGCCATATTTCCGGATGCAAATTGTTGCGAGCGGCGCGAGGAGGAGGGCTGCGGAAGCAAAGTCTTAGTCTTGGGGTGAATAAGACATCAGGAGAACAGTACTTACCTATCGAGATGGACAACCCGCCGACGAAAGCAAATGATATCGCACTTGACCCGGGGAATGCGTTGGAGTTCAGGTAGTAGGCTAGGAATACCGCATAAGCCTGGTATAAGAGTCAGTATCAGAGCCCTTGGAAGATCCCACACCATGGCAACTTACTGAATTCATGCCCCAGGTATGGAAGTTGATGAGGAAAACGACCATAACGACGACCCTGACATGTGGGTCAGAAAAAATGGCTAACAGCAACACCTCAATGTGTATACAACTTACCAGCCATATCCACCTTCCTTGAACTCCTTTTGTGGCTGCTCATGGTCGCTAGACTCCGAGTCGACCGCACCGTTGTCCATGGTGCTCTTCTCATCCATATCGACAGCCTGATCATGACGGGTATCTGTCCTCATTATGCCATTCTCATCAACAATTGTCTCTTTAGAGGTTGCGGGCGAGTCCGCCGTTGCAGGGTGCGCCATGACACAACAGCGACTAGCTGCGTCCGCCGAGAGACTAGATCTACGTCAGGAGCCGAGGGCAGGTGAGTAGCCGTTGTTGAAGTAACGGGCGACCCGTGTAAAAGTCAAGACAGCAAAGACAATACAACACCAAGTGTCCAAGGACTCGGAACATTACGACTGCTACGGGTGCGCATGAGAATAATGCGAGGGCGAAACGGGCACGCGGGCATATAATTCCATGACTAATTAGCACGTCCTGACCGACATCGCCAGAATTACACACGATTTAGCTGGCCGATCGGAAATAGAGCGGAAAAAAGAATCGGTGGCGGTAAAGCGTAGGGGCAGGGAGAGGCCGAAAAGACCGGAAGGGCGTAGTCCCAAAAGACGGGTAGGACAGCAGTGTCCCTAGCCCCTTTCGACATAGGTAGGTCATGACGCCGAGGCTACGAGACCGCCTCGAGGCTCGGGGGTTCGATGTGCCGGGTAGCATTCGGAGCAACAGGTGTTGTTGTTGATGTTGACCGAAATGAGTCATCCGGCCGGCCTCGTCACCCGGCTCTCGAACCCTCCTTGGTTGCCTCAAGATGCGGAGATGGGTCGTTGTTGATCGATTTCACTGTCGTCTCACAACCTGGCAGATCCATCGGCGGCACCCTGCTTGTTTGGTTTGAGAGGGCGTTGCCAGGCGGTTGAGCGATGCCAGGCTCAGTCATGGCCCGAGAACCGGGGTCTGTTGCCGGCAAAGTCGGCGCCGATCTGCTGGGACCTGACTTGTGACCAGTCCCCTACATATAGAGGGTGGCCGGTCTGCTGGTTGCACAGAGGCTTCTGGAAACACCGAGGCTGGCTCGCTGGGTCGCGCTGGCGAGACGCTGCTGCAGAGCCGACGCTGCTGCTGGCCAAGTCATCATGCTGTATGAATGAGCCTAGCCACGCATATGTCTTGATCTCAATTTAGGGGAGGGCTCCACGATGCATTCTGGCCCAGCGATCCTACCCCTAAATCCTGCTCCATGCACTCCTTTTCCGTGACAGTCCATCTGGCTGACACGAATGCCCGTGCGAAAGCCAGCCAAGAGGAGGACGGCCTGGTGTGCTTTGTTTCGAGGATGCGGGTGGGGCATCGTCAATGTACCGCCGTGAAGAGGTGTGCAATCTCCTCCTGAGCTGAGGACATAGCCGCTCCAGATGCGTGTTGGCGTTTCCTCTTCCCCATCCCCATCCAAAGAGGATGCACAACGGCGTTTTCCGGTCTATCCATCGTGGGTCCTTTGAAGGGTCCTTTGGAGTGTATTTCGAGGCTGAAACGACGCACAACAAGAGGGGTTGTCGCCGTCGTCAGCATCCTGTCTTAGACATCCGTTGTCTCGGTGTCAGAGCTCGATGGAAAGCTCAAGCTCAAGCTCCCGTGGAACTTTCCAGGGTTGCAGGGTGCGGGTGCGGGTGCATCACGCGGGGTACCTCGTGGATACAAGCGAGATGGCCGGTGCAGAGTGGGAGATAAGGTTGCCATGCGGTACAGTATGTTCTGCAGGCCCTGCAGTAGCAGCCTACCTAGCAGGCACAGTAGCGCGGTGGCTGCAGTGAGGCGGCGAGCGACAGGCGGCCCAGTGCTGCGGCAACGAGCTGTGCCAGCTGGAGTAAACAAGGCTTATCATCGCCACTCAACAAATCCATCTGGATACGGAGCGCCGCACGAACAGCACAGCACCGCATCTTGACTGTGACGACAAGAAGCAGGGCATACAGGTGGGTATGATTCACACCTCACCTCATTCATGCATGGCTGCCAGAGCCTTCTGTTGTTTCTGCCTAGCAACCCAGCTTTTAGTGTAGTGGTTGCATCTGCCCGACAACGCTTGGTCTGTTTAAACTTCTGCTGTTAGCACCGTAATAATAAACACTCGCTATCGCTGGGTACAACCGCCAGTACTTATTACTTCATGCGCCTCTCCTTCCCCATCTCCGAGCCCAAGACAATCCCCCTCATTTACCATCTGCATCTCTGGTCCATCATCATCATCACAATCATCACAACCATTGTCACGAGTGCTCTGCATCCAGAAACCTGCCTTACAATCTCCGTCTCTGTCTCCGACCGTTCGCGGCTCACTGCTGAATCCGGTATCCTGACCAGCCCCCGGCGCCCGTAGCCAAAAACTCTCACTCAACGCACGACTCACGGAGCTTCCATTCCCACTGTGACGAACAATACCCACTTCTTGTCGCCCACCCAGCTGCCTGCTCCCCCGGCCTCAGCTCACCGGCTCACCGGACGGACCACCTCCCAAAAGAGAAGCCTGTGCAATTTTATAAACGGGTCTTATCCTCTGGCCCCCCGGGCCATCTTGGCTCTCTCTTCCTCTGCAACCCTTCTCATTGCATTTTGCAACGGGGAAAAATCCTTTCCCAACAAAACTCACCACCTTCCGGTCTATTCGGCCTGATTGTGCAAGATCTCTGGAGTCATGTTCGACCGTGGCAGACCCAAGGACTCGGGGCCGTCCTCTCCTGACAAGAAGGCGGCTCCCTCCCAGGGCAGCCACATGAACAATGAGCAGTTCGGTTCGTCTAACCACCTCGACTCCACCCCCGCCGATTTACCTGTCGTGCCAGTCCTTTGCTGACCATGTGCATCTCCCTCTGCAGCTGCGTACCTCAGAGATCTTCGCAACAATCGTGTCCAGAGGCCCGGTGGTGCGAGACCACAACCTCCAGGCTCAAGCCGGGCGGACTCCTTCCGCCATTCGATTGACGGCCGCCCTTCACTGGGTGCAGCTGCTCGTTCCTCCTTTGGCTCGACTGCTCGGTCTTCTGCAGGAACCCCGCCCCCCTTGTCCGAGCCATCTCCAGCTCTTTCACAGTCCTACTCGCCTCCCAAGGTTGACCACCGGGACTTCTCTTCCAGGCCCAGTCTTGCACCCAGTGTATCATCAAGATACTCGACAACGAGCGGACAGGGCCGAGACTACTATCCTGACAAGACAGTAGCTCCTCTGAAGCCTGGGCAGGTCGTTCCCAGTGCCACCTACATCGAGAGGGGCCAGAGATGGATGGAGAAAGAGGAGGCCGTGTCGCTCAGGCAGGCCATGGAAGACAAGGATGTTAGGGACAGCCCTCCGCCAACCTCACCAACATCAGACGATGACCGACTCTACGAGGCTGCCTTGGACGAGGCATCGGAGCTCGTATGGCAGCACCAGCACGGTGTCAAGCCTCCAGAGCCCGGAGCACCATACCGATACAAGCCGCACATGCGCAAGAACAGCTACGCACACGCTCGAACGGCGAGTGCTGGTATGTACGGCGACGAGATTGAACCGAGCGGCCTCGCACGAGACCACTCCATGCGATCCATGTCAGGTAGTTCTAGCTCCAGCGATGGTTTTGGAACCTCTCGCAGTCGCTTGTCGTATGGGTCTATGAGTGGGCCCCGGAAGAGCCCCAGCCCCCCTGCGCAGTCACGTTCTGCCTCGCCACCTAAGGTGTCTAAGCCTTACACGGGTTTGTCTAGCACTTCACGCGGTTCCCTCGCTCAACGAAGGCGCAGCAGCACGAAGCGGAGTAGCAGCGGCGGTAGGCCTTTCTCGGGTGATCAGATCTGGGAAGAGCCCGAGGGAGCTTCAAGCATGAGAGCATCATCGCCGAACAAGGATCGACCTGCTACTACTGAGGCTCTACGGACGAAGCCCAAGGGCCCACTCAACCGGGTCTCGTTCGCCCCCGAGAGACCATCGTCCTCTGACTCTCCGCCACAGCCCGCCCCCAAGCTGCACAGGTTCGAGATTCATCGCAACCCGCCGTCGCAGTCGCGGGACCCGCAGTACACTTCCAACTCGCCGGCTCAGAGTCCCGTTCGTGAAGATGTGCCGAAGAAACATGGAGTTGAGCTCCGAAGTGAAGACATTCGCCAGGCAACCTCTATGAGGCTGAAGGATCGCAGTCCCAAACTCCCCACCCCGACTGCTGTAAGCGACCGTCTGGGACGACCCATCGTAAGCTTTGACAAACACTGGAAGGCTCCCGACGAGGCAACTGATGAGAAGCCAGACACCACAAAAGGTCGTCCGCTCGGGGCCTTCCAGGCCCGACAAGACCACCGCCGCCTCCCAGAAACCCCGCCGATCCCTTCTATCGCTGTTGCGGAGATTCGCGAGCCGCCGGCGTCCCCGAAGCCACGCGGTCGCCCCTTACCCTCTATCCAGGTAGACGGGTCCGGGGCGGCAAAGTCAAGCCCGTCGATCCCCAGCATTGCCGTAAACGATGCTCAACCGTCAATCCCAAGCATCGCTGTCAATGACGGCACACCGGCAGTACCATCTATTGTGCTTCCTGGCGATGACAACGGTGACGACAACAGCCCCAGCGTTCCCATCATCGTGACCCCTGATGACCCCACCAGCAAGCCCACCAGCCGTCCACTCCCGACCCCACAAAAGAACGCCCCACGAATCCGCCCTGGTGGACGACCGCAAAGTCACTGGTCTCCGTCCCCCGCGAGTCAAGCTGGGCATCGGGCCACGGCCCGCTGTCACGAGTGCAACTACCCCATCGAGGGGCGTTTCGTCGCCCTTGCGGGTACCAGTGAGCGGTTCCATCCGCAGTGCTTCACCTGCTATTCATGTGGCACCTCGCTGGAGGCACTGGAGATCAGCCCTGAGCCGGATGTCAACCGTGCCGCCCGACTAGATCGCATCCGCCGTCGCGCTGCAGGAGAGGCTCTCGAGGAGACGCCTGGAGAGACAATGGCCGAGGACGGTGATGAGCGCCTCCGGTTCTATTGTCATCTCGATTGGCATGAACTCTTCGCCCCTCGCTGCAAGCACTGCAAGACTCCCATCCTTGGCGAACACATCGTCGCACTCGGCGAGCATTGGCACTATGGGCACTTCTTCTGTGCCGAGTGTGGCGACCCCTTCGAACAAGGAATGACGCACATCGAGAAGGACGGCTACGCTTGGTGCATCAACTGCCAGACAAAGCGAACCGAGCGGCGAGCTCCCAAGTGCAGGAAGTGCAGCAAGGCGGTCATTGGGCAGTATATTCGTGCTCTGGGTGGGGAGTGGCACGACGAGTGCTTCCGTTGTGCAACTTGCCAGAGTGGCTTTGATGATGGACAGATCTTCCCCAAGGACATCGGGAACGACATGATGCTGGTGNCTTTGTACAAAGTGCCGTCAGAGGGAGCTCAAGGGATAGGAGCCTGCGCGTCTGTCCGTCTGATCGACGTTAGCAAGGGTCGTTTACACGTTGTGATGTGAACGAGGGTGACGACAAGGTAAGTGGGATCTACCCACTATTCTTCCTCTCAGGGAGAATGGCATGGTAGACCAGCTTACGAAGGTTTACGCGCGATGTGCTCTGTGGATTTTAATTGCATTGCTTTGGATCAGTTTGGAGTTCGGTCTGCTTTTTTACGTTTCAGGGGAAACGAAACCAGAATGCTTGCTTGCTTGCTCTTGGTTTAATTGAACGGGTTCTGCCTGCTTCATGTTGTCCGGACACACTGTACAAATATTTAGGGTTTCGAGCATCGGTTTGCGTGCATACTGCATTTTATCTGGCTAGAGCGAGCCAGCTGGAGATTTAATTCGAAGAACATATTGCTTTTCACACCTCAGAGGCCCCAAGCTGCAGTGACTTGTATGCGTAATGTGATACTAGAGTAGCCTTTGAACCTGTGATACGTTTCGTGATCCGTATTAAGCTCCAAGGCCGACCCAGCTGGCACGGCCTGGTGCGCAAGAAAACCAAGCAAGGACGGACGGCGGGAGCCAGAATGAATAATAGAGCCAGCCCTGGCCGGCCGTAGAACATTCCTAGGATTTCTCGTCGAGCCAGCATGCCAAGTAGGGACTCTCGTAGAATCAGGTGAGCTGAAGATGTCCGGGCGCTCTTGGGACACCTCGACGTCAAGTGCCAGCTCGTGAAGATTATAACGCCGTCTCACGGGTTAACGCAGAGGATCTGGTAGATTCTGCTCGGCGCCCTCACACGGCGAGTAAGCGGCTCAGTGCTGATGCGACAGCCTCGTTCACGTCGGTGTTAAGTGTTAAGCGCGACAAAGCCCGTGGACCGCTCCGAAGGGGAGAGGAGGCCTGGTCCCGTCAGCGGGGTCAGTACAAACCCACATGAGCTGGGCTTCATGAGCACTGGGCAGATAGATAATGGAGAGCAGGCCGCGAGATTATCTCGTCAGTCGAAAAATGGGCATATTCATTCATTGGATTGTTCCTTCGCCATAGTACATCTCCCCTGACCGTCGCGCAGATTAGCGGGCTATGTCGCCGATTGGCACAGAGAGAATAAGACCAGCTGGTGTAATGCCCCCTCCCTCAAAAAAAAAAGAAAAAACAAATACGATTATCCTTTTCCCTGTCAAACTCCTTGAATGAGAAAATTCTCCTGCAATACCGAGAGAGTCACGCCAGCCGCAAAGGGGCGAATTTCAAAAGCTGGTGGGTGGCCGCTTCCCATGCCTGGTCTGAAACACAGAGAGAAGCCCAGTGTCCCCCACCCGTGAGCCCTTGCAAACCACCTAGAAAAGGCCACTGCCGCCGACCTGCTCCTGGTGAACTTCGAGCGTGTCTCCATCTTGCATTTCGAGCTGGGGAGGTGGCAGCAAATGTTAGTAAAACGTGGTGCGAAAGCGCGACGAGGCGCGACGTGCGCGTCCCCTGTCGCGAGCCGAAGGCAGCAGCAGACGCAAGCTGGGGCTGGAGGGGAAGACTCACTGTGTCGGGTGTATCATTTGGCTGGACCCGTTGGCCCTCAAAGAGAAAGCGGACAGAGTTGACGGTCTTGCCTTGGCGCTCGCAGAAGGCGCCCATGAGCTTCTCGAGCTTAGTCGACTTCTTTATCTTGAAGAAGACCTCGTTGTTGTTGTCCGTCACCTTGATGTTCAGGTGCTCCGTCTGCGCGGGCGCCTCCGGGCGCTCCGCGGCCGGGGAGCCGTTCTCGTGCTGGTCGGACATTGCGGCGGTTGCAGGCGTCGAAGATGAGCTTGTGGATGAGGACCGCGATGAGGCCGTAGGCGAAGAAAGTGCCAAACTGGATGAGACCTCTGAGGAAGAAGTCAGCGTCCATCGGGACGATAGGAAGGAAAACGTCTCGCATGATGACGATTTGTATCGTGATTGGGAGCGTTTTGGTTGTTGCGTGAGGTGGTGCTGGTGATGGCGATGTATGATGCATGCGCCGGGATTTTGGGAGTGAACTTACCAGTTAGTAGTTTTTATGCGGGTCTGGGCTGGTCCACGAGGGTCCGGAGCTGGTGTCTGCTGGCCGGGGCTGGGGGCTGGCTGGTGCAGAGTGAGAAAAGGTCGCGATGTTGGGAGAATGGTGTCGTTAAAGTTGAGGAGGAAAGCGACAACGATAAAAGGCTGCCAGAGCCGCGTTGGGGAGTTGGTGGGGCGATACAGCCCCTCACCCCCAGTGATGCAGCTTGCACGCACGGGCCACCCGCTGCTCTGACAAAGTACCAGTGAACCCTTCAGTCCGATCTCATATTTACTGAGCAAAGGAGCATGTCAAAGAAAGCTGAAGTCACTGATTGGGCTAGCCAGCTTCTTTGGAATAATCGCTGCCTTTTGTCCAAAGCAATAAACTGGAAGGCACAATTAGAGCTGGACAAGGCTGCGCAGGTCTTCAAAAATCAATTACTGCGCTGTAAAACGGCGTGTTGCAGCGTTGCGGGCGTTTTCGAAAAGCTGGAGTCAAAGTCGTGGGACGTGCTGGGCAATTTGTGAGCCGTATTTCATATTGACATCATTCAGAATGAGGCGGCGACTAGGCCCCGTAATCTGGGGTTGCCAGGCTTCGGGAGCTACTGTGGACAAAATATAACACGGGCCAAATCCAGTCACAACTCACCCAACCCATCCTCAGCAGGGTTTTCACTGCCAACCGAGCTCGTCCGACCTAGGGATTCAAAACGTGATCATGGTGAGAAAGCACAGTGAATCCACCGTCTTTGTTGCCGCCATGTGAACTAACCGTGGCGTCGGCTACAGGGACTGGAAGAAGATTTGCAGGCAAAGCCTCCATGCCACCCCCGAGCAGTGTGTATTCCCCGGGCGTCCGCGCCGTGACCATTGACAGATAGCATAGCTGATATCTATTCTAGTGCGCGATCCAAGGTGAGGGCATACGCCGCCTCCGAGCCCATCCATAGAGGCCACAGCTAAAGACGCGCGCCAGACTGCCTCAAGAGGAACACGTACAAGGAGGACAAGTGCCAGGGCGTCATCTACGAACTCTACGACTGCTGTCAGGCCTTCTATGACCGCAACGGGGAGGGCGCAAGCGCCGCCAGCTGCCCGAAACCAGACCTGCTGAAACTGAAGCTGAAGATGCGGAAGAAGACAGAGTCCAAGTCTCAATGACCGGCAAATCATTGAGCGCCAAGTCATCTGTCCTTCGGCGGTGTAGATTACTGAGGCTCTAGATGAGATGTATCACTGATCCCACAAACGTATGCCCAAATTGAATTTTTAAGTCAGGCAACTTGAGAGGACAATGAAAATTAATCTAGGCAGCCATTAGCGCGCAAAGAGGTCCGCAGACCTGTGCTCATACTGAACAGGTGAACACCGTGACTCTATAGGAAGCTGCACGAAGACATGAAGAGAAAGGAGAAAAGTCTGAAAAGACGCGCTGGTCGCAAGCGTTTTTATGCCGCGGCCTCGCTTAGTGGAGCACTTGTTGCACGGGCTACCAGCATCGGAGCCTCGCTTTGATTGGCTGGGGCGCCCCACCCGAGCCTAGTGAAGGAATCGATCCGAAATACATACACGGGTAGGAATCGGATATTCACAGCTGCAAATCTGAGGGTATACCGATATATCATTCACACTAAATCAGGCAGAGGCTTATACACACAGAGCTGATTCATCAACTCACCAACTCACCAACTCACATGGCCACATAGATAGGTCTAGGTATTGGGTCTAGGTGCTCGCTCTGTAAGTGTGTTCGCTCTGGTGTATTGGGTCTGGGTGTATTGGCTGATTGGGTCTGGGTGTGTGGCGGGTGTAAATTGGCTATGCGTGGGCGAGTTATGTACCGGTGTATGCTGCCGTTTTTCTATGGCAAATATACGGTTCCCCAGAATCCAGAATATGCAAAACGTTTACGCCCAGCGCGCCTTTTTCGACTTTTCTTTCTCTTCTCTTCACACAATATCAAATGGAACGTCCAGTGGTTGTTCTCCTCTTCACTTGCCAGATGGATCTAACGTTGGCTCAGGCTAAAGCCCAGTTCATACGGACAATAGCCCAATCTTTGAACACCTGGATCAAATCAGGATAGGAGTAGCGCTTTCCGAGCAGCTTGAGCGTATTAGCGTATTCATCGGTTGGCTGGCGCTACTAGGAGAGCTGGGAGAATTTAACACATGCGGGACAGGCTCATGAGAGAGCGACCAAGTTATTGCAGAAGGAATTGCGCGAAATACTCCAGAGCAAAACATATTTTGTCCTGCACAAGGTCATCCTTAAAGAGGCTTTCCTAGAGGACGACTGCGTCATGCTGATCATGCTGGACTGCTCTACGTAGAGCGAGCTGTCCAAGGTAGAAAACGAGCCAATGCGGTGATCTGCCCTTTCATGGTTGTATTAAATGAGTCTTATACTGTGGTTACCCCTGGAAATAAAACACACATACAAAGTTACCCAGATCCCTACTCTATTAATTACTACCTAATTTATATAGGAGCATAAGAGGCTAAGACTTACTAACCCTTTATAGTAATATTTACTACTTAATATCCTTATTATTATTAACTTAAAGCTATTACTACTAAATAAAATATTAATTAAGTTATCTTTTTTAATAATTACTTATTACTTTATAAAGTATCCTTTTATTATAATTATATTCTTATAATACTTAAATATACTAATAAATAAGTTCTTAATAAGATTATTATTAATCTACTTTTATACTTTCTTTATAAATCCTTAAAGTTAAATATATAATAACTTCTTAATATAACTATATTTATATTTAATATAATTTTTTATTTAATATTAAATTATTTTAATTAAGTTAAAATTAAA
Source organism: Diaporthe sp. HANT25 (assembly GCA_013435955.1). Taxonomy (NCBI): domain Eukaryota; kingdom Fungi; phylum Ascomycota; class Sordariomycetes; order Diaporthales; family Diaporthaceae; genus Diaporthe; species Diaporthe sp. HANT25. The sequence continues at coordinate 2,863,948 of JACBFG010000013.1, read as the reverse complement.
GCTAAAAAATAGCTATTTTATTATAATTACTTTTTATTTACTAAAATTTTAAATTATTTTAGTAGCTATATAAGTACTAATATTATTTTATATAAGAATAAGATTCTTATAAAATTAGCTTTAATATAAGCTAACTTAGTTATTAATAAAAAAAACTATATAATTATAATATATCTTTTTATTAATTATACTTTATTTCTTTTCTTAAAAAAATAAAGAACTTTTCTTATAGCTAATAATACTAAAAAAGTAAGCTTAAAATATTTAGCTACCCTTTTTTTAATATTTAATAATTATATAATTTAAGTTCTAAATCTTATTAGCTTTTCTTATAATATACTACTTATAATAAAACTTATTAGTTACTTATATCTTATTAATTTAAAGAACTTTTAATTACTACTTAATAGTTTAATACTTATAATTATAAGCCTATTAAAGATAAAATAAGTAGTTTTTCTTTATAATAAGTAATTTCTTTTAAATAATATAATATTTATAGCTAGCTTAATAAAATATTAATTAAATATAATAAAGGCTAATTTAAATACTAATAATAATAAAAAAAATAAAAGCTAAATATACCTATATAATCTAATAACTTATTTTTAAGCTAGTAATATAAGTAATTAATTAATTAGATTACTTTTTAATAAAAATAAAGAAATAGCTATAGGCTTCTTAGTAAGTATTATTATTATTAAAGTAAATAGTATATTTAATCTAAAAAGGTATAATTTCTTTTTCTTACTCTTAAAGATAAAAAAGAACTTCTTTTTAAGTTAAATTACTATTAAAATAAAGGGTCTAAATAAGCTTCTTTTTATTTAATATAATTTAGTATATAAAAATACCCTTAAAGTATTCTATTTTAAGTACTAAAAGGTTAGTAATAGCTTTAAGTTAAGTATTTTTTTAAGTACTAAAAGAGAATTTTTTTTATCTTAAATAGTAAGGACTAAAGTTAGCCCTATACTAAAATTAGTATAGTGGCTAGAACAGGGGCCCCCTAAGGGTATAAAGCAAGGGTGTTTTATTTATGCCTCCAACCACAGTAGGGAATGTGTGTGCCAGTCTTCTTGGTAGACCAGTAAGGCTCAGGAGTGCTACCTGGGCATAGTGTGAGACCTCGCGCTAAAAACACGTACCTGGGTACAAAGCTGACAGACCCCTGTCTCTGATCCGCGACTGCCCTTCGTGTTTTGGCTGTAGCAGTTCGGGCGCATTCCCAAATTCGCCCACGTCAACTTCCATTCCCTCGTCCTCCTGCGGACATAGTAGATGGAGCGTGGACAGGGCACACATGCAGTTGCGGTCGCTCCATTGACCTCATAGCGTTCAAAACAAACGCGCTCAGCTTTCTGCGGGCCCATCCACTCTGTCGCCAATCAGATCAGCGCCTTGCCTAGACCTCCACCATGGTACGTACTACGTGCAGCTTGTGTACTGCAAGCTTATCAAAAGCTTGGAGGCCCAAGAGCAGTGGAACCTACCTCCCTCAGATTAAGTTTTGGTGGCTCACACACACTCCTCGCTAGGACTTCCTCTCTCCCAAGCGTCGTAGTCTGATTTACGGGTACGACAGCGACGAAGGTTTGTTTGTTCGACACCGACATGAAGGCGCCTTTACCCGTTTGTCCCTGGGTCCTGACTGACGACGCGCACCATGACAGATGAGGATATGGCTCGCCTCGAAGACACGTATCGGCAGAGCCGCATCCAAGCTGGCCCCGAGGTAGAGGAGTTTGGAAGGTGGCTGGACGAGTGTGGCCTGACCCACGCGACATCCGACCAGAAACGCGATCGAATACTGAAACTCGTTGGCCGCTACAATGACTACACACAAGAAAAGGCCTCTGTGCTAACAGAGCGACGGCGGCTGGAAAAGCTAGCCAGAGGCCGGAGATGGGACCCTAACCAATCCAGCGATGATAACAACGACATGGAAATGGACGAGGCAGACGGCGCCGACGACGTCGATGAGGTGGCCAAATGGTCATCGGAGGCACAGACTTGGGGACTGTTGTCCCGTTTACTGCCGCTGCGACACCCAGACCCTTCGGCCAAGCCACCCAGATCGAACAACGCCCCGCAATCACGAAAGGAATACTGGGACGAGTTCATCCTGTCGGATTCGGTGGCTCAGGAACGTAAGGCGGTTCTGGAGTGGCTCCAGTCCACCGCAAGCACTGGCCCTGATATCGACGAGCTTGTCCACGAATTCCAGCAAAAGGCAGACAGGGGAGATCTCGTGGCGCATGGCTGGCTGCACACCCGGGAGGCAATAAAGCTGCACAAGAGCGTGAACGCCATTCCCCATGTCCTCGAACCCAACTCGAACATGTCCGACTTCTCCTACGTTACCCAACTGGACCCGGATGCTATGACGAGACAGGGCCGGAAGCTAGAGCCCCACGACGAATACTTCGAGAGGGCCATCTGGGTCGGCTGCTACCACCTTCTGCGGAGGGGCAGCTCCTTGGATGAGATTCGTGACTGGTGCTTGGAGAGGACAGAGGCGTGGCGGGCCGCAACAATTTCCGCCCTGCCATTGGCGACGTTGGGCGACGAAGACTTGCCGAATTTCGACCTGCCCTCATTCATCCTGTGGAGGCGCATGTGCTACGCTCTGGTGAAGTCGGGCGGTACGGACGATTGGGAGCGCGCAACTTACGGCATCCTCTCCGGCGACATCGACAGCGTGCTGGCTGTGTGCAAAACTTGGGATGACTACGTTTTTGCGCATTACAACGCCCTCCTGCGGACGCAGTTCGATTCGTACTTGATCAAACAGTGTGGACCTGGAATAGCGTCTTCCCAGTTCCTGCCGTCCTTTGACGCTGTCCAGTATCTTGGCGAAGTTCCAAATGTTGCGAGAAAATTGATCGGCCAGCTTGAGTCGGAGGGTTCACATTTCAAGCAGATCAACAAAGAGGCCAACACAGCGGCTAAAGCATTACAAGGAGCGATCATCGCTGACACGCTTGATTCCTACATATATCAACAGGGTCTGGCACTGTCAGCCGAAGCCAACCAGGAAGGAAAGTCATATCTGATCCCAGATTACGGGTATGGCTCGTCAGAAGGCAACATCTTGAAATACAACAAGATGTCAGAACACGACGGGTTACGAGTGATCACGCACGTGGTCATCATGATCAATGCTCTAGAATCCATCGTTCAGAAAAAGGATTTCCTTCCCGGCCGCCGTGTCGTTGGAGAGCACGCCATTGCGGCGTATGTCAGTTTCTTGCGCCTCGCACAGCTCGAGCTTTTGATCCCGCTCTATTGCGCTCAGCTTTCTGAAAGCCGGCAATATGAGACGTTGAGTCTGAACATCATCCACGTGCGGGATCGAGAGGAGCAACTGGCTTTACTCAACCAGATTCGCAGGGTTGGCATGGATATCAAGACATTCCTCAGAGAACAACCGCAACACTTCCTCAAACAGCTCGAGGATTCCCAGGACGCCCCGGCCAAGGCCCAGTTCCGGATTCTCAAGCACAACCTGCCACAACTTCTCGACGGTCGTGGCATCGTTCCGGACTTCATCGGCGACGATGGGCGAAATGAGGTGGTTCATGAGAATTTGATTCGATCTATGGAGTGGTTGTTTGCGGGTGAAGGTAACCTACTGGAGGCCTGCGAGTTCGGTGTGAAGATATACAAGTACTTCCTGAGTAAGATCAGCCTCTCGTTTCCCTCCTCTCTTCTGAGCCGAGACTCTAACACACGTCGCAGAGCACAAGCACCTGGGAGCCGCCCGCGACTTCTACGAGAGAGTAAGAGTCGAGGATCTCGTACAGGTGTTGGCGAACCGAGACATCGTGGGATCTGTCGAGGACTTCGTCCAGGATCTTTTGACCAATGAGCATGCGCTCCTCGGAGAAGTTCAAGAAGACGAAGTCGAGGATCTGGGCGCAACTCAGATGCGCCTGGCTCTGGCCATCAAGAACATGTGGGAGCTGCAGTGCTTTGTCATGGCCCTGGACGGTATCGAGACGGTGGGAACCTTGGCACAACTCGCTCAGGAGTAAGTAGTCTGAACATTCGACCATGCCATGTGGAGGATACTAATTCGTCGCAGGCCCGAGACAAGCAACCCACCCAATCGGGAGTACTTCGAAAATCTCGGAACAGCCATTCGCACGGCAAAGACGGGCATGAAGCCAGTTCTCAAGGGCTGGCTAGTGGAGACGAACACCAAGGACGATGATTTCACCCACTTGCGCGAGGCGTACCTACCAGAGACGATCATCGCCTTCGTGGCTGCTTTACAGTATACCGGGGGCACCCTCACCCGTGACAACATGCTCGAGGCGATGGAGCTGGCAGCGACCATCGCGGGCAACGAGTCGGACATCGCCGCGCTGTTCGTGAAGACAGGGCGCATGAAGGAGCTTGTCGAGGCATTTGCGTCGTGCAGCAAGGCGCTGGCGATTCATTCTGCCGACCACAAGAAGGGATCCCACACGAGCGCCAAGAAGATGCGCGAGATGGGATGGTCGAGGGAGCTGTGGACGGTGAAGCCCTCTTCTTGAGGATGTGACAGCATAGCATGGCGAGACAAAAAAGGATTGGCCTAAGGCGGCGTAACATGTATACTTGTTGATTTGGCATGGAGCCACCGGATAGGGATGAAGCAAAAGAATTCATAATGATGATACCTCAAGAGACTGGAGAAAGCGTTGAAATATCACTTGCCTTGGCCATACCCTTCCGTATACAGGGCCTTCTCTCAATACCGCTTCCTCATTGACTTGCTGTTGTGAGTGTTCTCTTGAGTTGTTCCTCTCTTCTAGATGTCACAACTTGCTAGCTCGTCAATGGATCTTGACAACTCCCCCGAGTAAGCATGGAGCTCGCAAAGATCGACACTGGTGTACGGACGTCCTTAGAAAGTGACTTCATATTCCCCGAGAAACCCATTTTTCGCTCTGTGCTGTCTCATTCCACAGCCAAGGTGCTCAACGATGCTGAACGGGATTTGACATATCCAAAACGGCGTCAGGTATGCTTTCCCTACATGAGCCCTAGCAACGCTCATTGATACCATCACGGAATTGATACGATTGAGTGGTTGAGCATGATGTCCCGATGCTATGATATAGATTTATACAGATGTCTTACAAGCTCACCCCGTTTACCAAGCCGCGTTTTGATCATCTACAACTGTTGCAGCAGTTCTTTCACGCGATCCCTCAAGTCCTTCAACAGCACCAACTCCGTATGGCCGAGCCTCCTACACTGCACCTCCACCCGCCGGGAGGCCTTCCACTCCCTGCCGAGGACCACGATGACAGGGTACCCGACGAGGTCCGCGTCCTTGAGCTTCCAGGCCATGTTGGCGTCCTTGCGGTCGTCGATGATGGCGTCGACGTCGTTCTTCCGGCCGTGGGCCACCAGCGCGTCGTAGATGTCCGCCGCCTCGCTACCGAGTTTCGTGTCCTTGTTGTTGTAGATGACTACTACCTGGTACGGCGCGATCACGCGCGGCCAGTTGAGCCCCCTCTCGTCGGCGAGGTGGTCCGCGACCGCGCCGACGATGCGCGAGATGCCGATGCCGTGGCAGCCCATCTGGATGGGCACCGTGGTCGTCTCCTCGCCGCCACGGGATGGCTCCTTACCCTCGTTCCCGGGTAGGAGGCGGGCGGGCACGCTGACGCTCGCGCCGAGGGGCTCGGAGTACCGCGTGCCGAGGTGGAAGGTATGGCCCAGCTCGATGGCTTTTTGTACCTTGAGTTTGCCGTCGTCGCAGCGAGGACATGCGTCGCCTTCTTTTATGCGGAAAGGGTTGGGGATGCCTTCCTCCAGGTTGACTACTGGGATGCGCCTCAACTCGGGGGAGTCGTTCGAGTCAAGGCTCGGGAATTTCCTCATCTCTTTAGGTAGTCTGTCGTCAAACAAGTTGACGACACGGACTTCTGACTTTTCGCTTGCTGTGAATTCATCGATTGCGGCAGCCCAGAAAGGCGCTGGGTCCTCAACTCCGGAATCAAGATCGGCAAAGGCCTGCTTGACGGCGTGGGTGCTGATATCGTCCCCGGAGAACTGGTCCGAATTGTACCAGACCCGCACGAGGGTCTTGCGGTCCTTGGATATCCCATGCCACGCTTTTGGTTGGCAGGTGTTTTCCACAAAGACGGCAGCGGCCGGGCGGCTCTCAGCAAGCTCCTCGTTGGCGACGTAGCCGCAGCTGTGGCAGCTCATGACATGGTCTTCGCCAAGCGCTGTGGGAATGTGGTATTCATGGCTCAAGCTGCCGCCCATGTCGCCCGAGCTCGCCTGAGCCACGAGGACTGGGAGCTTCATCTCCTTGATGAAGATCTGCGAATATGCCTCCCGGACTTGTTCGTAGGTTTTTAGTGCCGCCTCATTAGAGTAGTCAAATGTGTACAAGTCTTTCATGTAGAACTCGCGACCTCGCAAGAGGCCTTGTCGGGGGCGAAGCTCATCTCGATATTTTGGTGCTTGTGTTGGGTTAGAAATGAGAGAACATCAACACACCATGAGTGGAAATCCAGGTCTTACTGATTTGATATAGCCTCAGGGGCAGATTCTTGTATGACTTCGCGGAGCGAGCCACCAGAGATGTGATCTCTTCTTCGTGAGTAGGGCTCAGGAGATATTTTCCCTCCTTACGATCGCTGAAGCGGAAAAGCTGGTGCTTCATCAGCACATGCCCAGTACACAGAAGCATCTGTGCGAACGCACCTCGGAGCCGATCTTGCTGAGGCGGCCACTCCGCTCCCATAATGCCTCAGATGATATTGCGGACAACTGAACACGTGAGGCTCCTGGATGTATCTTGTCAGAGTCTTACTGAGGTGAATTCGAGAGCTCGCGATTTACATACCTAGCCGGCGCATGTAGCGATCAACTAGGCTGATGACCTTTTCGTGGACTCTCAATCCGAGAGGCAGGAGGTGGAATATGCCGGAATGAGACTATCGCACTGTGAGCTATCACTCTACACATATATGCAAGGTGGATCGTAACCTGTCGAAGAAATCCACCACGGATCAGTTTTGAATGTGCATCTGAGTTGTGTTACTATCATTCAGGATCCATCCGGCTTCTGAGGATTGTGCTTCAGGGCATACCTTCGTTCTCACTTGCAGCTATGCCGCCCGACGGGGCCCACTCGGTCGACAACCGCGCCCTGTAGTCAGAATGAATCCTTTGCAGGCGAACCAAGGATGCACTACTCTGTGAACGCCATCTCTGCAATGCCAACCCATTCCCTTGCATCAGTGTCGGGCGCGCCGTCGCCAGTCTCACGCCATGTGGCATTGTCGTAAATGCCCGCCCTGATACTGAACCTGACCCTCAACTCGTGATCAAGGGGCGTCGCTCTAGTTCAGCCATGTAATGAGAGTCAAGGAATATATTGGTAGAGACATTCTTTTGAGAAGCGCCCATGGTCCCGACGTGAGTGCGATATTGCTTCTATCTCAGGGCCCAGGACTCTTATCAAGCTACCCTTGTCAGCAGAGGCGGCGGCCCCACAATAAAGTTGGACGGGCTTGCGGCGAGCCAGAAATTTCCCAAAACTTCACATCATCTGGCCCGCCGAACAATACATACATGGGCTGCGATTGACTGTGCAGCAATACAATTTCTGTACATGCCCGTTTTCCCTGTTTGGGAATTCCAAGAACGGCATAAACTTTACACGTATACCTCCGAGGCTACCGAATTCCCTTTTCGAACCGCATTGCGCGCTGTCGCCGACAATGGGAAAGAAGAGAACCAAGGCCCAGAACGGGGCAAAGCCTACGTTTGACGAGGCCGCTCTTTCGAAGTTGACCGCCAAAATCGACACAGATCTGGCCAACCCCAAGCCGAAATCGAACCCCAAGAACCAAAAGCAGAAGGAAGAGCGTCCTGCAAAGAGAAAGCGCAGCGAAACCGATGTCAAAGATGCGACCCCAAACAAGAGGCAAGCCCAAGAACCCAAAAACAGGTCTGCCAAGCCTTCCAAGAAGCCCACGAAGGAGAGCAAGACTCCCAAAGACAAGAAGGCCGAGCTTCTCCAGGAAATATTGGCCCTGGGCGGAGACGAGAACGACTTAGACATCATCGCCGGCGTTGACTCTGATGTCGAGGAAGGCCAGGAGCCAAGGCCAAAGGAGGCTCCTGTTGAGATGGACAAGGCATTGAAGAACGAACTCGCAAAATTTGCCGCTGGTCTTGGCTTCGAAAAAATTCGGGATGAGGACGCCGCCACAGATGACGATGAGGAGGAAGTCGGAGAAGAGGAGTCGGAGGCGGACGAAGACGAAGAAGAAGTAGATGGAGAAGAGTGGGAGGATGAGCCAGAGTCAGAACAAGACGCCAAAGAACCGGCTGCTGAGAAGTCAAGTCGCTCTGCAGCTGGTAAGTTGGTCAGTATGCGCCATCTTGGTCAGACCTATCTTGCGAGCACCCATCACTAACCTGCCTCAGATATTCGAGCCAAGACCTGACTGGCATGCTCTCAGTCAGGATAATCTGCCAGCTCCTTCAACGGATGATATCCGGAATTTTTCCTCGACAATCAACAGCTTGCACGAATACGCGAAGACCCTGATGGAGGCTGATGCAGCTGCATATAACACAACTGTGGCAGCATCATCAACGCGAAAGTTCATGTCCACCATTATGACTTCCGGTACCATGTCGGACAAGGTCTCTGCCTTGACCCTGGCAGTGCAGGAGTCTCCAATACACAATGTCAAGGCATTGGAGAACCTGCTGAACCTCGCAGGAAAGAAGAGCCGTGATCAGGCCATTGCCGCGCTCGGCGCGTTGGTCGATCTCCTCGGAAACGGTGTGGTCTTGCCTAACGACCGGCGCCTACGTCTATTCCGTACGCAGCCAGGGCTACTAGGAACCTTGCAGAAATACTCCGTAACCGCTTGGAAACCCGAGAAGCCGCTCCCTGGGAAGATTACCAAGGCGCATCTGATCATGTGGGCGTACGAGGACTGGTTGAAAGATACTTATTTCAAGATCATCCAGCTCCTGGAAATCTGGTCTGCAGATGAGATCGAGTACACCAGGCACAGGTCGCTTGACTACGTGTACGGCCTTTTGAAAGAGAAGCCCGAGCAAGAAGCCAATCTGTTGCGCTTGCTCGTGAACAAGCTTGGAGACCGGGAGCGCAAAATCGCCTCCAGGGCCTCTTATCTTATTTTACAGCTTCTTCTGATTCATCCAGGGATGAAGCCTATTGTGATCAGTACCATCGAGCAGGAAGCGCTTCTCCGTCCGGGCCAGACAATTCGGACAAAGTACTACGCCATCATCACTCTCAACCAGACAATCCTGAGCAGCAAGGAGCCCCAGATTGCGGATACATTGGTCAGAATGTACTTTGACCTTTTTGTGGCCTTGCTCAAGATGGGAGCCCTAGGTTCATCTGGGCCCCCTGACGCGAAGAAGAACCAGAACGCGACCGGGCCCAACAAACAACCTGTCTCCAAGAAAGGCCCGGCCAAGACGGCTCCGGCCAAGGCCGCTGATGTGCCGGATACAGAGACTGCCGAAAAGCTCGTCTCTGCTATACTGACGGGTGTCAACCGTGCCGTGCCTTTCTGCACTGCGGATGACGAGACATTAGAGAAACATCTCGACACACTCTTCCGGATCACACACTCTGCCAACTTCAATACCAGCATCCAGGCGCTCAAACTGGTGCAGCAGCTATCAGTGACCAAGCACATCGCCACCGATCGGTTCTACAGGACCCTATATGAGTCACTATTGGACCCGCGACTTATTCACTCATCCAAGCAGGCAGATTATCTCAACCTACTCTATCGGTCACTGAACAGCGACATTGATGTCCGTCGCGTCAAGGCCTTCGTAAAGCGAATGCTGCAGATCTGCTACCTTCATTCACCTTCGTTTGTCTGCGGAATACTGTTCCTCGTGGCACAACTGGAGGACAAGTTCCCGGATCTGAAGACCCTCTTAAATGAGCCAGAAGAGGACGCCGACGATGAGGAAGTGTATCGGGATGCTCCTGAAGACGGTGAAACAGGAGACATGACTCCTGCGCAAGACACCACGCAGAAGAAATCGGCCTACGATGGACGCAAACGAGACCCACAGTACAGCAACGCCGAGAAGAGCTGCTTGTGGGAGGTCGTTCCTTACTTCACGCATTTCCATCCATCTGTCTCGGTTTTCGCGGCAAACCTCCTTGTGCGGCAAAAGACTCTGCCCAAGCCAGAACTGGCCAACCACACACTTATGCACTTCCTGGACAAGTTCGTCTACAAGAACCCCAAGGCCGCCGACAGCAAGCGTGGTGGCTCAATTATGCAGCCGGTGCTCGCAGCCGGCAGCTCTGCGCATGTTGTGGTGCCGGGTAAGTCGAACGTCAAGCAACAGCCCACGGTGAACTCGGCTGCGTTCTGGAACATGAAGCAACAGGACGTTGCGGCGGAGGATGTCTTCTTCCACACGTACTTCTCGCAGATCGGAAAGACTGGTCAGGAAGACAAGGGCAAGAAGTCTAAGAAGGCCGCCGAGGACGGTGAGGATGAGGAGGCTGACGAGGACGAGATCTGGGATGCTCTTGTCAACTCGCGGCCCGAGGTCGGTGGTGACGACGAGGACGATGTTGACCTGGACATGGGCAGTGACGAGGATGATGACCTTGGCTCGCTGCTCGAGGACATGTCTGATGATGATGACGACGATGAGGATATGGATTCGGATGGTGAGGGCGTAGAGTTCGGCGAGGGCGACATGCCAGGGGCGGAAGACGGCTGGGTCAACGGTGCCGACCTTGTTGAAGAGAGTGAGGAAGAAGAGCCTGCCGGAAAGAAGGGCAAGGATGGCAAGGGCAGGATGAGGAAGAGGGACTTCAAGAAGCTGCCGATGTTCGCGACGGCCGACGACTATGCCGCGCTCTTGGGACAGGATGATGATGAGGATGAGTAGTGGGCTAGGCAGAGCCACAGATACCAGTGTCACGATTCGCACGCATCAAAAGCTGTGCTGGCTTGGAAGCTCAATTTACACTCATATTCAAAAGCATTCAGGCATATTTAACATTCTTATACATTCAGCGCAGTAGAAAGACTAGATCTGGACCCCCCTTAGGTGATCCCGCTTACTCGTTGAACCACTCCAGAGGATCATTCTTGGTGAAGATGGCGCGATACTTCTTGCCTCCGTTCTCCGTGTCTTCGGTCTCCTCCGTGTGGAAGCTGTGGAACTTGGCCTCCTCATCCTTGCCTGTGTCGAAGGCCCGGAAGAAGATGTAGCAGGGGCCGTCGGCGGGCAGCGCGGGGATCCTGAGGCGGCCGAAGAGGTGATAGCCGTACGCCGACATGCCGACGCGGACCTCCTCGAAGTTCTCGAGCGTGAAGCCGGTGAGGTCCTCGTTGCTCAGGTGAGCCTGGACGCGCGAGCTGTGAGCATCATGGCCTTGCTGTGCCGTGTGGCTTGTGGCATCATGTCGCATGAGGTGGGGTAACTTACGACGGCCTGGAAGTACTCCTTCTCATGCTTGTCGTGCTCGTGGCGGAGGTGGATGAGCTCCTTCTTGAGGGTCTGCTCGAGCTCCTTGAAGGACTTGATGGACTCGTCCTTGGGGGCGTGAGGGGGAGAGAGGTCGACGGTCTCTGCGGTGGCCTACATGGTGCATCTTTGGTGAGCTTCTGGCAGCTCGTCACCCCGCGGCCCAGGCCGTGACATGTGAGACTTACCATTTTGGATTCTGGGATGACGCTAAGTTTTGACGTGTGAATTGACTTTGGAGCTTGTTTGGTATTTGGGATGAGAATATTCGTGGTCTTAGATTACAGACTGAAGACTACAAGTTCACAACTTGGTCTTTCATACATAAATAAATAGAGCTCACACCGCTGTGAGGGCTGAGCTCGCCTGGCCAAGAGCCATTGGAGCTCCGCTGGATGCGAAACAATCGTGGGCGAGCCAATGCGCAAGCTTGGGCGGCCCAGGGGGTGGGAGTTGCACCCCGCAGAGAAGCTTGCTAGAGGGCCTGAAGGGTCCAGATTGACGTTGCCCACTTCCAATGTTGGACATGCCACATGCAAGTACCAGGCACACAGCCAGGACAAGCCGTTGGAGATCAGTATCGATTAGCTGGATCGTCTGGTACTGTGCCACGGTCTGTGTATGCGCATACGTCACAAAACCCCCTCCAGCCGTATACGCAACGTTTGTTAAGAGTCAGTTTCGTCACCAAACTAGCAGCACTGTACCTAGGTATTGTACTAGTCTGCAATTGTACAATCAAGACCGTTCGGCAGTCAAACCATGTGGCTCTGGCCCGGCTGACAAAAATAGACAAAGCCTGATCTGATCAGCAAAGGGTCCAAAAAGGCCCTACTTACTACTAGAAGAACTAGAGACTTAATTTTTCTAAGCCTAAGCCTGCCGAGGACCTGACCGGACGCCGACCTGCCTCCGGGACCTCGGCATCTCCTAGGATTTTTCCTTCCCCTGCCCGCGGGCCGCAGTCGAGATACTCAACAAATTGACGCGATTCAAATCCGTCTTGGACTCAACAAGCTGGGCCCCTGGACGGTCCGAAGCGGACAGATTCATCTACCCGCAGAGATAGATGCCTCGGATCCTGCTAATCGCCGCCCCTGTCCCCCCATAAAGAGGCGCACCCAGCCGCAATGCCTCGACCACTGCAGATAACGGCCCCTTTTATGCGCCAGATATCACAACGCGCAGTACCCAGGCCTGACATAGTGCAAAGTAGACTAGCACCTCGCTCTACAGTACGCTCTATCGCAACTGCAACTGGTAGGTAGCACTAATCTCACCACCCATCCTGATCTTACTCATCCTTCGGCGACGTGGGATTTGGATTTGTTATCGCATGCTGACAACTTCAACTCTCCAGGGACGAGCTCACCACCAAGACCCTCCTCCCTCCGCCGCGCACTTGTCTTCACCGCCCGTGCCGTCGGCTTCACCTTGGTCGGCTTCGCCATGGCCGTCCAGCCCGCCTACAAGACCGTGTCCGGCTACCTGACGCCCGTGTCCGACGAGGACACGCTGCGGATGTGGACGCCCTCGGACCCCGAGACCCAGGCGCTCGAGGACCAGCTCAACGCGAACCCGTACGTGCAGTCGCTGCGCGCGGACCCGGCCTTCGTGGAGCACCGGCCGCACCTCAAGATCCCGCCGGCGTGGCGGGCGCACAACCTCACGGGCGGGACGCTCCTGGGCCCCGGCAAGGTGCCGATGCCGCCGCTGGGTTTCATCGACACCGCCGGCGAGAAGAAGGAGTTCATCCAGATCAGCTACGTGGGGCAGGACCTGTGCGGGCACCCGGGCATCGTCCACGGTGGGTTCCTGGCCACCATGCTCGACGAGGGCGTCGCGCGCCCAGCCTTCGAGGTGCTCCCCCACCGCGTGGGCATGACGGCCAACCTCAACGTCAACTACAGGGCGCCCTGCAAGGCCGACCAGTTCGTCGTGCTCAAGGCCGTGGTGACCAAGGCGGAGGGCCGCAAGGCCTGGGTCGAGGGCAGGATCGAGACGCTGCCCGAGGGCGACGAGCAGCCCGTGGAGCTGGCAAATGCTACGGCGCTCTATATTGAGCCCAAGCAGGCTGCGGTAGGTTTACCTTGGCGATTCTCGCGCACATGAATTTGCGGAGCTGGCTTGCTGACGTTTTGTTTTATTTTGCAGGCCCTGAGCAACTACGCAAAGGCTACATAAGAGTTGCATGGTGTTTTGTGGCCCACCTTGTGGTGTGTCTTGGGAGTATTGGTGGGACAGGGCATAGATCTGATATTTCAAGCATTGAGGCTAGATTAATTGCGCCTCTGTAGAGCGATTGCGAGAGCGGGCGAGTCTGGCATATACAGGAGGATGCATCGTTTGCAACGATTATGAATGACAAGAGAGATAGGCAGTGATTTTGATCTGCGTGTATGACACGGTCCCCTAAAGATATAAGAGGATCTGCGCAAGCTGGCTGACCCTGCTTACATGTGAGCCACTGCGACTTGGGAGTAGGCCGGGGTCAGAATGTCTCAGTCCCACGCGCGAGTTGCATTCCCGTGGGGATCTCCGATTAGAAGAAAAGGAGGCGCCCTTTTTCTGAACCTGCAGATATGTGTACAATATACAGCATGATCAAGTATACCCTACGGTGGACAGGGTCGGGGAGGAGGGGTGGTGCCACTTCCCGGGAGTCGGTGACCCTCTCAAAATGGGCCCTGCTCCCAACTCTGTCGTCATGTGCGGATACCAGTGCCCAGAGCCACGCAATGGGGCTGCACTGAGGTCTCAGGTAGACTGGATTGGCATCAAGGAGGGCAAGTTGCAACTGTGGTCAGAAGTACTCGAGACATTGATTCAAGAGGAGGGACTTGGAAGCAAGGAAGCCAGACGGGATTTCATCTAGTCTACCATTCTCCGCTGTCGGCTCCCATCTTCTCGCAAATCATAAAATTGACGGGTTTGGCGCGAGCACGTCAAAAGTCAGGTAGTCAGCCCTCGGTCATACTAGACGCTCTTCTCCAATTGTACATATTTTTTCACTCTCCCTGGCTGCTGCAGTTTCTTGAAGTCTGACCCTACCTGCTCAGAACTTCAGATTGTCCGGCCTCTGACATCCAAACATGGCTACGTGAGTAAATATTACGATCCCACCCCATCTATACTACCCCGCGGTTACCCCCAATGCCCCGCCATCACAGATGCCCCCCTTAGAGAAAGGGACCACCATTTGCCCTCTCCCGTCGCCATCAACTGTCTGACACTCCTCCCACCCGCGAACAGCAACATCACCTGGCACCCCTCCCTCTCGCGCAAGGAGCGCGAGAGCTTCCGCAAGCAGAAGGGCTTCACCATCTGGTTCACGGGCCTGTCGGCGTCGGGCAAGTCGACGGTGGCCACGGCGCTGGAGCAGCACCTGCTGCACCTGGGCGTGGCGGCGTACCGGCTGGACGGCGACAACGTGCGCTTCGGCCTGAACAAGGACCTGGGCTTCAGCGAGAAGGACCGCAACGAGAACATCCGCCGCATCGCAGAGGTCGCCAAGCTCTTCGCCGACTCCTCCACCGTCGCCCTGACCTCCTTCATCAGCCCCTACCGGGCCGACCGCCAGGTCGCCCGCGAGCTGCACGCCACCAGCGGCCAGGGCGGCGACGAGCCCCTCGCCTTCGTCGAGGTCTACGTCGACATCCCCATCGAGGTCGCCGAGCAGCGCGACCCCAAGGGCCTGTACAAGAAGGCCCGCGCGGGAGAGATCAAGGACTTCACCGGCATCTCCGCCCCCTACGAAGCCCCGCTCGAGCCCGAGATCACCATTCGCACCCATGAGAACAGCGTCGAGGAGTGCGTGGCGCAGATCACCAAGTATCTGCAGGAGAAGGGCCTGATCAATGCTGCGGCTTAAATGGGGAAAGGAACTGTGCGCGGCTCGATAGTAGAGAATCCCCGCCCTCTTGGCCGATCATGCTATAGAAAAGACAGCGTTGTGATATCCAATGTAGACGGTCGTGAACATATTTATGGTATTCAGTGACAAAAAAAGTTACAGCCTGCTCATGCATGCATACATACGGCCCGGGAGATGCTCTCAAGTCTGTCTAGGGAAACTCAAACTCATAGAACACATATGCCGTATACTCGTTCCCCTCCCCGACACCAAGACCAGCTGCTGCCATCTCCGAGCTGAGGGCTGCGTCGTCCTTCAGCACCTTGCCCTTCTTGTCCCTCCCAAACGCGTTTCCTCCGAGGTACGAATATGCCGAGTCCAGAGAGGTCTTGACCTTCTTCGCCGCCTTGGGATTCGTCTAGCTTTGTGTCAGAACATCAGCCAGTCATGTTGTGCAAAGAGACACTCACCTTGATCAAGGCGCTGACATATTCCAATGGCAGCCCGTAGCGCAGAACCGTTTCGACAAAGACCCGGAGCGTCAGGACGTGGGCCCACACCATCACGGCCTCGCTCCAGCCCGTCCGCCCCAGCCTGAGGGCCTCTCCCCACACCTTCTTCTCCTCCCGAGCCACGCGGTCCAGCTCCTTCTGCTCCTCCTCCTTGCCGCCCTCGACGTACTTGTATTGCCGGGGCGTCCACTTCGACTCACGGCACTTCTGGAGGAACTCGCTGCTGTGCTTCTTGAAGGTCGTCACCGCGTACAGGACAAACTCGTCGTCCTTGGCCAGCTCCACGGCCGACCTAGGAACGACCATGGGTGCGATGGACTCGTAGCTCTTGAGGAAGTCTTTTCGGATGTTCGATGGGACGACGATAAGGTGCGTTTCGAGGTACTCGGAGTCTGTGATTAATTGGGCGGGATCCACAATCGGGGTGAGCGACTTGGTGGTCAGGTTTCCACTACTCCTCCGTCAGTGCTGACGTCAATCCCCAGGTTTGTAGCTGTCACTCACGTCTGTCTTCGGTGCAGAGCCGCCAGGTTTGTCTTGACCGAGTTGTACTGGTTGAACTTCCCCTTGACGTCGTTGTCCACGTTGACGAGCTCCTGAGACGAGTCGTAAGCAGGCTGTACAGCTTTTAAACAGCATGAACCAGCTCTAATACCTTTTGGAGGTTCTCAATCAGCTCACCCAGCGGTCGATCCGCTCGGTACCTGACCTTGTTCCAGCTGAAAGTCCGCAAGTACTGGTCCGTAGGCTCTGTGAGGGAATTAGCCACCAGCCTCTCCTTATATGGCGCCCTGCCAAGCCATGCTTACTGTCGTTGACCATCTTGTTCTGTGCGATCTTCTCCTCGTCTCCGTCCAGGATCGTCTTCAGAGAGTCGGACACCCTCTGGACGACGCCCTCGCATCCTGTGTGGAGCTTGGCCAGCTCGTCTGCCTGCTGGACCAGCGCATCGAGGGTACCGATCTTGAAGGACGGTATGGGAAAGCCTGCCACGGTGCCATTCTCGGCGCCAACGGTTGCGCTGAGGGACTGGATGGCCTCCTCCTTGTCGCCGGTGTCGAATGTCCTCAGCGGCAGGGATAGAGCGATGTAGCTGATCGGTGACGGCATCGTGCAGGTTCTACCGCATGCCGCGGCTTGAAGAGCGTTTTCGGTGACGTTCGAAAGGTCGGCGAGTTCCTTCTTGGAGTAGTCTGGTGCGAAGCAGGCTGGTGGTGAAGTGAATGCGTCACGTCGTTGCTGGATAGTATATAATTAGCCGAAGTCGCCCTCCAAGTTGACTCGTCTTCGCGGAGCCAGAATGCCAGCCACAGAAGCTCCCTCCGATGTGAACCTGGCTGTTTGGTAGGCTGGACTACAGTGTGAAATACTCAAGTGCGGGTTGTACTAACATACAGCGAGATTGACTGGGAAACCAAGCTGGCGAAGCTGGTGATCCTGGGCGAACGGTAGATAGGCAGAGCTCAGGATCTGGGTAAGCGAGTGGTAGTCCAGACCCAGGTGTGCAGCAGCTGAGCACTGAGCAGCAAGTGACGCCTATCGGCCAGTGGGGTAGATCAGGAATAGCTACTGGGTGTGCCAGCTAGGCCAGTGGACATGGAGCAAGACAGGTGCAACGCCAGAAGGCCAAGCCAGGGAGCCCCCGGTCAGCCAGCAACCCGCCCGAGGAACTGATCCTCGACGATCAAATTGATGGTGACCCTCGTGCTATAGCTGCCCTCAACGCCACAACAGCTAGACCACCCCCTCAGCGGTGAGTCCTATCCTCGACCACGGGCACGCATGAGACGGCCACGGAGATAAATCCAGTCTCTCGCCATCGCAGTGACGCCCCTGAACCGACAGTCCTTCGGGGCTCGACCACGGGCTACGGTTTACGGGTTCCCATCTCACGTCGACCGTGAGTGAGATCAGCAAGCCACCTCGCGAACGTCTGTCCAGCTGCACCTGCTGTCCCGGCCAGACAGATCCTGCGCGACTGAGTAACGTCGCGCCAACCGACGGTCGCTTCCAGCAATTGGTTTACGACCGCATTCGCTCTGCCGTATACCGCCCAGATCATTCACGCCCCCGGGTTCCACCTGTGTGAGCACTGTTGCTGTCTGTGTGGAATATCATCGACGGGGGAGAGCCACACCAGAAATCGACCAACGCGTCCGTTTCTTCCAGCAAGACTCTGCCCGTCCTGCACCGCTTCTGACGCCCCCGTCCAAGCTCACCGCGGAACAGCCAGCCCTTGGACACGATCGGAGACACCGTAATCTGCGCATGGACCCGTCAAATTGGACAACTCATTCGGGATGCCATTGAATCGTCCATGTTGACGCACCTGCCGACGTCGTGCCGCCGGCCGCTTGAACCCTTGTCCACCCCGCGACCACAACATTACCCCTTCGTAGACAAACCCCGTTAGGAAGAGGAAATACAAGAGAGTTCCGTGGACGCCAGGTCCATTTGCAAGAATGGCCCCAGGCTCAGGTGTGTTATGCTGCCGCATCAATGCCTGCATTTTCATAGATGTGCAAGCTGATCGTGGACATGTCCTTTTATAGCTCCCAAGGCCGCCAGGGTCTCTGCTATCAGCACAGCCAACGTCACGTCGAAGGCCACCTCTGCTCAGGCGGCTTACAACCTGGCCAGGGTTGGCGCTGGTGGGCAACCTGTGCTCTCGAATCCGAATGCTCACACAACAGCCCAGCTGGTGCCCACTGAAGACCATGCCCCGAGCGAACCGCCCGAGGCGAACGGCTCCCCCGAGCTACAATACACGGGAATGCCGCAGGCTGACTATGTCGACTCCATGGAGCTTGCGGGGCAGCCCTACAAAGATGGTCGGATCAGAAACCCAGTCCCCAGCAAGCTGAAGGGAAAGACGAGCAACTCCTCAGGCAGCTTTGGTGTGATGCACATGGACATCAAGGGCAAAGACCTTGCTACCGACAGGGACGCCGCCGCGAAACGAACGAGTGAGAATACGGCTCTGGCGGCGAAGATGGCTTATCAGAGCGGATATCAACCGCACCGGAAATCAAATTGGATGAGGATACCTGAGGAGACGCCCGAGCCTGGCGTCCCATTCACCGGGACCACGCCATACGATCATGCACTGTATGGTCTGAAACAACCAGCCCAGAATCCTCCAAGAGAGACGACTGTGACGCCCGTGGCTACCGCGACCTCAGCAGCGCCAACGGCGCCAGCGGCTCAGGGGGGAGGAGTGGCAACGCACGAGGTTCAAGCCTTGACCCCTGGCGAGACGAAGGAGCAACAGGCGCGACTGCTCACACTCCTCCGCACCCTGCAACCCGTCGCTGTCGTCGACCAACTTTGCAAGGCGTTGGCTTATTTTGGTGGTGTCCCTGAGGCTCCTCCGCCTCAGGATGGCAAATTCCCTGAAAGTGCTGAGGCAAATGGTTCAGGCGCTGTCTTCGTTGGCTGGGTTGCGGAGATCTTTCCTGATCTAGATGCTCAAGGAAGACGGAAGACCAGGCCGTATCGCGCTCCAGACCCTCCTGTTGCTGCGCCTGCGCCTGCGCCTGCTACTGCTCCTGCTACTACTCCTGCTCCTCCTCCCGCGGCCGCTGCTCCTGTGCAGACCGTCGAAAAGCGAGGGCGTGGCAGGCCCAAAGGCAGTAAAGCTAGCAAGTTCAGGAGTGACAAGGGCGTGAAGAAAGGTCCCAAAAAGCCGTCAGCCGGCGATGGTACGGAAGCTAATGGCGCAGAGAACGACGACAGTTGGGTAGACGCGGATGACACGGTCATGAGTAAAGATCAAGACGTTGTCATTACAAGTGAACAGGTCACGCAGCCACCACCGGAACTTCACATTCTGCCCAACGAGGCAGAGCTGACATCCAGCGCCAAGAAAAGAGGTCGACCTAAGGGATCCAAAGGGAAGAACAAAGACGGAAACGCTGTGACGGAGAATGGCCCGAACAACAATCCGAACAACAATCCTCAGCCAATATCCGCCCTATTCAGCCTTGGCAAGAAAACAGGTCGCTCGAAAGGCTCGAAACCTCGGTCGAAGGAGACTGCGGCGAACCCTTCCGCTGCGACGCCCGCGGCTGGGTCAACTCACGTATTGGCTACAGACGGCCAGAATTCTACAATATCGGAACCACAACAACAGGGTGAGCCTGAATTCGCGCTGGCAGCTCTGCAAGCTTTCAACGAGTCGCATGCTGTTGAGACAGCACAGCATCCAGGCTCGTTCCAGCCTGTTAATCCCTCAGCGCCATCTGTGCAGGCTGCGCCCGGGGCACAACAGGCGAAGGCCAAAAAGGCCAGTGCTGCTAAGAACGGCGAGAAGGCACAGCCAGCCAAGAAGCGCAAGAGAAACCCGAAGGACAACGAGGCTACCCAAAGTCACGCAGTACCTGTAAGCGTCCAAGCGACAGGCGACGAGGTACCCAACAACGCAACTCAAGTTTCTGTCAACGGAAATGGAGCTCATGAAAGCGCCGTTGTAGACCCGACAGTGACGGCTCCGCCAGCTCCGAAACGACAGCGGAAGTCGAAACCGAAGTCGGCAGCTAACTCTGCGGCGAAAACCGCGCCTGTTGTCGACCAAAATGCTGCAGCAGTGACTACACCACAAGTAACTCAGACTCCTGCACCACCTGCGCAGGTAGCCCAACCATCCACCGACGCTCAGGAATACACGAGCCCGACCATCGAAGAGCTCACGGCTCAGCTGGAGCAGCATGAGGAGCAGAGCTTTCGCACCCCCGAGATCGCTACCATGCGAGCTCCCTCCAGGCAACCCCACTCATCGCAATCTGAACAAGCCCAAGCCCAACCCCAGCCGCCGCCACGGCCGACTCAGCAGGTTCAGCCGCAGCAGGTTCAGCAACCAAAGGCAGTCCAAACAGGCCAACAAATGGGAGACCAGCAACAGCGGCAAGCTGCCATTGCGCGCCAGAGACAACATTACCATCAGCAGCAACAGCAACAGGCACAGCAGCAGGCACAGCAACAAGCTGGAGCACGGACGGCTTCACCTAGCGTCGTGAACAACATCCCTACGGCTTCACCACACCTGAGTGTTCAGTCTGTCTCTCCCAGCATCAACCCGGCCCACTCGGTGTCCCCAAGCCTGCATCAACAGCGCGTCTCTAACTCCCAGACGCCAACGTCCGTGGCCTCACAGGTCCAGGGCCAACAAGCGCGGAACTCACAGGCCTACTACGCGCAACAAAACCCTTCCACGCAGTCACAGTACGGCCAGCAGCAGACTCAGCAGTACACAACCTCACAGTCAAAGCAGCAGTACAACTTGCAGCAACCCCAGCAGCAGAACTACTCAACACAGTCTCCGTCGCAACAGTCACAAAGCTTCAGTGCCCAGCAGCCACAACCGCAGTTCTCGCAGCAAAAGCAGCAATCCTACTCGGCGCAGCACCCCCAGCACCAGTACAATCAGGAGTCACAACAGTACTCGTCTCAGCAACGCGTTCAACAGCCGCAATACACCGCCACCTCGACTGCGACACCGTCTCAGACCATGGCCTCGCAGTCTCCACAGTACGGCACTTCTGCCACTCCAGCATACAACTCCAACGACGGAGCGTTCCGCGCTAGCTCATCGGGCGGTATGAATTTTGGTACCTCAACATACGGGACGAGCCAGTCGTCGAGTGCACCGAGAACCAATAACTTGTATCAGTCATCCGCGACAAACTCCTACAGCAGCCCGAATCAGCAAATTCCGTCCTACGCAAACAGTCGCCGAACCGTGCCGGCAAGCACATCACAGCACACACCCGTCCAGAACGTACAGAGCCTGCCGCAAAACATTGGCGGCTTCTCCGAGTTTGGCAGCCTGAGCTTCGACATGGCGGGCCTCGACAACTCGGCGGCCAGCCACAGCAGCCTGGGCCTTAACCCTGCGCCGTACAACATCAGCGCCGGAAACGTGTCGGGAAGGTCATCGGCTGGAGCGACCAATTTCTCGTCCATGAACAGCTTCGACTCGACCCTTCGTAACGATGCCTATTCCGGCTACGGCCTCCCGAGTCGGAGATAGTGGCCTGACTGATACTGCTCGACTTGCTCACACCCCGCGTGGGGCTGCCCCGGCCCCAACCTCTGCCAGCATGGCAACCTCTCGAAGCCCTCGGGCATCAGCCGAGCCCTGCTACAAACCGGTTGTTTGAATCCTGTTCCTTCGTGTTTTGCATCGCCGTGACGTATTATGGGAGCAGGCGTCGCTTCTAATGATGTATATTGTATCTGTACTCTCATGCTCCGAAAGGGTTCATTTGCTAGCGACTGATGACAACGGCCTTGGGCCACACGTGGCCATTGTTTTGTTCTTTTTAGCAGCATGTCCTGGTTCCGTTGATACCTCTTTAGCAAAGAAAAAACAACTCTTTCTGCAGCGTGGCTTTTGGTTGGATGGGATATGGCGTGGAGTTTGATTGGACTCTTGTTTTTTTATTTGCCAGCACTTATTACGATACTTTTCTTGGGGGAGATATAGGAAGAGGAGATCTTGCATGAATGAACCCTCGGCCAGTCAGCTAGGGATATCTAAAAGACGGTGTTGTTTGATTGGGCAGACTTGGTCGGTTTATAGGAAAGGCCGAATGGGTCGAGTTTTCATGCTCACCGCGAAGATTCGGAATTTTCAAGTCCCGCCGCTTGTTCATCCATTATACGTCTTGCTACCGAAATACTCCAGAGCTGTGTCCAGCTTCTGATCCAGGCGGCGTTGTTGTCCGCCTGTCATTAAATCCCGATGGGTGACCGGCAGGTTTAGACTTCCGAGTGTCAACGTCACTTGTTCAAGCCGGATAGGAAATCTGAGCAGCTGGACGAGTAGAAGCTTGTTATGACTGATGGTATGATGATATATGTAGAAGATTCGACAGGACTAATCCGCTGTCCGCGCCGTTGCGCGCGTGTGTGTAAACCCCACCCCCAAGAATTGTTTGCAGAATAACGCCTCCGAATGCTTTGGCCCGTGCATATGTGTGACATAGGAGATATCCGTCAGATGATGACAAAAACGCTAGATGGAACAACAAAACCCGCTCCCTCATCGGCTCAAAATTTGGTATTTCCTCCGCCTCTATCCCTCGAATCACAAATATAGAGAATCTCTCTTTCTCGACTGCCCCCCTCTCTCATTCAAGTGTGTCCTCCTCGATGGCCTCCTTGGGAGGCTGTATGTTTTCATACCACCAGAAGTCCTCGCCCTCGCCGCCGTCTTCTTTGATCAAGTCCAGCATTACCTGGGCGTTGCGCTTGATGTCCACTGATCTCTCGACGATCTTGCGGTCCAGGATCAAGGCCTCAGCGGTCGACAGCCAGAGTTTCTGTAACACGGGCAGGTCTGGCAGTAAAAGCCTATACTGATCCTGCTCGAGCCAGTCCATGGGCATCCCAGCTGCAAGGCTTGTGTTGAATACAAGGCTCGGTTGCGTCATCGTCGACCTCCTCGTCGTTGCGTGCTCCAGTGAGCCGCGATTCGGCATTTCTGGTATGTCGTCGGCCTGTGATCTCGAGGCATCTCGTACCTGCCAGGTTGACTTCCTTCGTCCCAAGCCCATTATGCCCCTTCTTGATTTCGTCTCTTTGCTGACTTCGGGGCTCCTCGGGGGTTCTCTCGCGTCCTGGACGTTATTGTACCATGTATCCACGGCTCCTCTCCGCGTGTTATAACCGCGGACTTCCCATAGCCTCAAGACCTGTCTCAGGCCGCCCAAGCAGAGCACTGCCGTGTGTACCTCATCGGCTGGTTTCTCCCTGAGATAACCCCTTACCGTCCGTTCCACACGACCGACATACGATGGCGGCCGCAGACGCCGACAAAATGAAGCCACCACAAGCGGAAAGACCTGGTGGACTTGTAATAATGTCCGATCGTCGTACATGTTCATGATTTGGGTTTCGATCGGGTTAAGGGTGTATGGTGTCCGCTCGACGCCGTGGCCGTGGTCCTGGACGTATTGTAGGTGTAGTTTGCGGTAGTTTTCGAAAAAGTGGAAAATAGTAAAAAGCAAGGGTATGAGTCGTCGATACATCCTTTCCCTCTGAGAGGCGAAGGAAGCTATTTGTTCCTTGGTTGTCTTCAAAAAGATTTCCTTTGTGCACCAGTCGCACATGAGTCCGGATAATTTAGCAGCAACATGTAGCCTGTGCCACAGGCCGCACAGATAGTGAAGAGTGTAGCCGGAGGGGTCCGACACGGGGTAGAGTCGCTTTGCATAAGCAGGTATCTCATGCTCGAGTTGCCGCCGCACGATAGGGAACTCGTTCAGTGTGACCATGGTGTGCCACGACTTGGATGCCAGGCGCAGGTTGAGCACATCCGTCAATGGCAGATAGGAGATGATTTGAATCTGCAACTCGTTCGGTAAACTCACGAACAGCTGGTCGAAGGGTAGACTGGAATAGAGTTTAGTAAACAATATAGACGTGGAAGATCTGGGGCCTTTGCATACCTCCTAGGCCGAGCGGCAGCACTGTCGGCTACAGAGCTTGCCGACACATCTGTCACTATCGACGGCCGTCTGAGTGTTGGCACCTGCGCTTCCGGCGCAGAGGTGGCTGGTTTTGAGGACCGCAACCGACTAAACAAACTCCGCTTCTCCCTCTCCTTTTCTTTCTCCTGCTTGATGTGTTCTACATGTTTTGCTTGTGAGTCGTACCCTGGCTGCTCGGCCCCTCGGATTGGTAGGATGAATCTTGAAGACGACGACGATTCCACGGCCGTGCTGTCATTATGGTGGTGTTGCTGAGGCTGCTGGTCCTTGGGAAGCTGGTTGATCTTCTCAAAGTAGCGCTTGGACGCGAATTCGGTGATGTGTGGGGGATCCATGGTTGCGGTGGCGTACAAGCGATCCGCGTGTTGTGCCCCTATCGCCTCTCAGGAACCACCGCGGTTGCCTATGCCAGAACAGAGCTGTTGACTGGAATTGTTGGCATATGAATCATGATTGAAACATCGGAGTCGACGGCGATTCGAAACGAGTGACTGGTCGGATGTATGCAAGCGAGGCTCGCAAGGCAGTCCACAAAAGATTCGCTATCGAGTTGTTGGAATACCGGCGAGGGCAGCGATCAGGTCCAGTAGTGGGTGGCAGGAGATGCGTGTAGACCGGGACCCAGTCCAACGAAAAAGACCGACGGCAACTTGTCTCGTCCACTGGGATTGGCAAGCGGCAGGGACAGAGGTCGTGGGCCGGGAGACGTCGAGGTATTTCCTCCGCTTATCTTGCGAGAAG
Source organism: Diaporthe sp. HANT25 (assembly GCA_013435955.1). NCBI lineage: Eukaryota > Fungi > Ascomycota > Sordariomycetes > Diaporthales > Diaporthaceae > Diaporthe > Diaporthe sp. HANT25. The sequence continues at coordinate 2,838,833 of JACBFG010000013.1, read as the reverse complement.
ATGCGAGAAATTGCGGCAGGACGGCCCAGAGGGACGGTGGTGACGGAGGTTGACCGAAGCGTGCGATAACGGCAGAGGCTCCCGGACGGATGTGCCAAGTGGTGATCTGGGTCGAGATGAATCTGTTGGTTGAGCGATCCCAATGCGTGATGATGCACGGCGTTATGCCCGGAGGAAATGCTCGAGTTCCAGCGACGTTTTCTTGCGGGGGCGCGGTTCCCAATTGGGGATGCTGCAATGGGCCCAGGCAGAGAAACGGGGTAGAAAAGCCCCGAGACGCAGCCGGAGCGCGACGGATGGATACGAGTGCAATTTGCTGCTGATTTGTCGAGGGGGCGAGGCGAAGTTGTCTTTTTTGACGTTGGGAAAGTCTGGAGTCTGAGAGCGGAGAGAAGGGAAAGCTGGGTTTGGCTACACAGGAAAGAGGGCAGCAGATGCCGGCAATAAGACTGGCGGCCCAACGCAGTTAGACCGTCACCACAACGCAGCGCAGTACAGGACAGGACAGTCGAGTCGGGATGAGGAGACCAGGCAGGCTGCGAGACAGATAGACAGACAGACTGACTGACTGACTGACTGACAGGAAGACAGACGGTGACCGTGCTGTTCGTTGGATGTTGGACAGCGCCGTGTCACAACTGGCACGAGAGGAATAATCGTGATCGGGGCTGGGGATGCTGTAAAGTGGTCGTCACAGGGAGGAAAGACTGGAGATGCGGGTGGAGAGTTGTCCTGCAGGGCACACACGCACAGGGCGCCAAGACAGCAGGAAAACGGCAGGTGAATGAATGGGTCGAACTCGATATGGATCCGGATGGACCACGGCGTTTTGGCTCGGCGAAATAGTGGAGGGCCATCGGGCGAGAGTCCACTGATTCGAGCGGCACCCCAGAAGCTTCTCAGTCTTCGGTGGCATTGGTAATGATGCACCTGTCTTCCCCCACAGATTGGCATGTCTCGCATAGGTACCCCGCTATCACGGCCGGTTGTCGCCCCCCCATGTTCTCCCTTCGGCTGGGGCTTCTCTGGCGTTTCTGTCGCCAATTCGGGCCTACCTGCTTGTGGTGAGATGAGCGGCCACCACAGGCCACGGCCCGCCAAGTTAGCATGCTCAGAGTACGGCCGAGATCTGCTCCGACGGATCTTCTTCGCCTGCGACAGGGCTGCATGGTGACAAAGACGGGCACGGTAGCAATCATAAACCATCCATCGGGAGACTCTGACTCTGCAGTAGCCAACATCTACATCGTATCGTCAACCCATCTTCAACACAAGCAACACTTGTCGTTGTTGCTGCTGCAACAGGTCGCATACACTCATCTCATAACTCACCTGTCCTCGCTGCAGTAGGGTTGCGACCGCATCAAAGCACCAGAACGGAGAGTGCAGCTGAGGCTCATTTAGCCGGGGCCAATGAAACAGAAATGCCCAGAACCGGGTGAAAAGCCCAGGGTGTCTCGCTACCCCCGTGCAGCAAAGATGCGAGCAAAATGGCGAGCCATCCCGACTGTGCCCTTTTTTTTCACGAATGCTTCTTCGGCGCGGCGTTACGTTACGTGGGTCCCTTTCGCACAAATTCCATTCATTCATTCTGCAGGACCTTGCTTTGGGTCTTGTGTGCGTGCACTCGGGCAGGGACGTTACGGTATCACCGCCGCGGTGGCACCGCCAGCTCGTCGCCGCTGCAAAATTTGGTTTTCTGGCTGCTCCAGCCATGCGGTACCTGTCCCTTGCTTCCGTAAATGCCAGTGATTGTGGTCTGGGGTGCAGCAGGCCCCCGGTTCGGTCTGGAGGGCCGCAGGTTACGCAGTCCAGCAGTCGAGCAGAGCACAGCGCTGTGTGTAGTACTCACACTTCTCAACATCTATAGTCTTTCCTGAGGTGACCGAGCACCTTTGGATACTCTGACCCCCGTCGATCTATACGTAGCCTGAGGAGTGCCGGTTGTTTCGCAACTAGATATCGCCCACTAATACGGCTTCTATAGCGCATACGTCTTTACTGAAGCCAGGGGGACTGATAAGCCTAAGCAAGCATCTTCATGCGAGGAAGCTTTGTCTATCAGCAGAATGCGAGTCACACTTGCGCCATTGAAGTAGGGACAAAGAGTCATGGAGTAGCTCGCCTCGCGAAACAAACCGCCTATCTGGTCTCCAACATCGTGAGTGTCTCTGCTGAACTCGCGATAAAGACGCGCACTATCACGGCCTGTCCTCGGGGCCCGCTTTTGGGTGGAAGGTTGTACTGTTTTCAGCATTAGCTTACTAACCGGAAAAGCACACCCAAATCTGTACTGTGGTATCACCACAACCTGCCTCCGTAATTATCCCGGGAATACGTTGGATGGTGCCATTTAGGGTGCCATCGCGCTGAGCAATGGGGAACACTGATGTGATATCACTGTCGATCACTTGGGCGGCTTGCTTCGCCTGACCACAGGACGACCTTGGTTGCAGTCTTGTCATGGCATCGAATTGGGACGAAGATGTCTCACCTTCTCGTGATAATTTTACACGACCCAAAGTATTCCGTGAGCAAGACGGCTCTCTGGTAGAGCTTGCAGCTGATCGCGCTTGGTTTAGTGACAGGTTGTCCTGACGGGACTGAAAGAGGGGGAGCCTAGGAGGTGTGTGATGCAACCGACCCTGAAAGATGTTCGGCAGTTGCTTGTTCACACGGGCATGGGGTTGGCAGCCCGACACGATCCAGAACCCGGTCCATTTCTCAGGAAAACCCAGTCGGGTCGATATCGTCGCCACCAGTACGCGACGACGGACGGAATAATTACCCAACGAGCCAGTCCTGCCATCGCACGAGCGCCTGGTGAGACCTCGCCTCGAGTGCTGCAGCCGTCCACCTGGACAGAATGAGGCGAGACTGCGCAGCGATATTGCTGCGCACTGGAGAAGCTACATGATTGAAGTATTTGCAGGATGTTCGATTCTGAATCGAGATATCCTCACCACTGCAAACGTGCCTGGATGGCCTGTAGGCAAAGTGGCAGCAGCACAACCTGGAACCCGGAGCTTTCGGGAAGCCAGAGTCAGTGTTCCGGGCCCTCACGTCGAAGGGGGTCCCGCGCCCCGGCCCTTCTCCGGCGGCTTTCGTGCATCTGAGATACGCAAGTGCTGATTGGCCGCGCTCTTTGGCTCCCTTCCCTGGAGGTGGCCCACCGATTATGTTGACTTTTCGGCGGGAGGGAATGTCAGAGGATGCCATGATCCTTCCGTGCCGTGAGTCGCCAATGACCGGCACGGTGGCCTGTTGGAACAATGGGCCGTTCTGGGCAGTGCTCCTCCCCCGCGACAGGCGACGCCGAGAGGCACAGGTTTCTCAAGTGGTAACCCCGGACGGAAGATCTCGCTGGAGCCCTTCTTTGTCTGTGACGTCTGGCGTGGCAGCTCCGGACTGACGCACAATCAATCTGTGACTTGGCTTCGCAGCGAGTCGATGTCAGCGTGTGTCGCATGCCAGCGTAGACGTGAGCCAGACAAAGCACACGGCCGAGGCAAGCTCCTGGCGACTCGCACGGCACGTTACACCCTGCACGCCATGCGTCGCGGTGCTGACTCGGGCTGCGGTGTGCCGAGAGGACGGGCCGGCCGCGATGCCCACTACGCGAATGCTGTGATGTGCTGTGCTGCGGTGTGCAGGACGAGCATGTACAGCGTCTCGTACTCGCAAACGGGAGCGAGTGTTTGGATGGGCGGGTTTTCCCTTGGCCAGGCGATAGGAGGGACTAGATGTTGGTCGGCACATGTTCGCGCGAGCTGTGTAACACCCAGGCCGACTGGCAGGCAGAGGGTAGTACAGCGGACGGGAAGGGCATGGCTTCGCTGGTCTCTTTGCACGCGACAGAGACAGGCATACAATGGAAGCCGCGGGCGCAGATCCAGCAGGGAGACAGGTGATTGTCGAGGACTGTCTCATGAGGCTCGCAGCCGTCGTCAGTCCACAACCACCTCCGAGATGGAGTCACACGCGGGAAGATGGACACAATTACGAGATGGCCTATGCGCCTGAGGTCAGCAGCACCTGCCGGGTGAAGTCAGAGTCAGGGGATTGGGTGACAGAGAGCTGGGATGGGGACGAGGGCCCTGTCTTCTGGGCGGGTTAGGCGGGCCCCGGGCGGGCCTGGGGAGGAGCTGGGGAAACAAGAAAATCTTGTGGGGAAGGCGCAAGCTCTGAAGGGCATCCCTTGCCTTCCTTCCCGGGGGTGGGGGCACGGCACCGAGGAACGGAGCGTTGCGGGCTGGAAATCCCAGTGTCCCGGGGGTCGGGATCAACGGCGCTTGGCCTCCCTCCGTCTTCGTCCTGGTCCCGGCTGCCTTTGAGGCCGGAACACAGACCCAGCCTACCATTCGGTCGGTGTTGAACCGGAACTCTGGCATCAAACGTGAACTGGAAAGCAAGAAGATCTCCCTATTCGCAAAATTTAGATGCCAGACCGCCCTCCGTCAGGCATGCCTACAACCCTCCCTTGGCCACTCTTAGCTCGTCATGGTTGTTAACAGTACAACTTGGGGCACAGGATGTCACGACTGAGACACTTATTAGCTGGTGTGATTCGTGTGCAAGCTCGTTCCAGCAAGACATGCGTACCCATTCGTTGGTATACGGAGCCGCCGTGCTCACCTCCGGGGAAGCTAAGAAGGAGCTCACGAAGTCGCACCCCGAGATCCCGCGCATCCTGCCTAATCTCCCGAGGCCGTCTATGCAACCGACTCCTGCATCCGTTTCATGACCTGGCGCTTCTCGTGTCTGTCGAGTTGATGTACACAGTAGAAGCGGCGCTCAATCTAACAGGTCCAGCAGGGCCCTCAGATCCTGGGTTCCACGTGTAACTCAGGCTGCACCCTTTATGGTATAAGCTCCCATGTCTTCTTATTGCATACCGGGCGGTACCAAGGGGTATTTCAATGCAGGTTTATGCCCATGTCTGGTCTGGCCCTTTCATTCCCTTCTGCATGCCCTGCAGCATCTGTACCGAGACTTCGGACCTGTGTCGTCGGGCTGGACTGACTGCAGTCAGCTCACGATCGACAATATTCTATCTGACTGCATGTCTCGTACATGTCATTTTTCTCATCTCGTCTGAAGTTACCCTGGGACACACATGAGAGACGCACTAGGGCACGCGGGTCGGATCGGATCTGACCCGTTCCTGCAAGGAGTGGGAGGACGAACTGCTGGCGTTCAGCAAAGCCGACGGGAGGCGTGTGTGGTGGTGCAGTCAGCCGTTGGTGTTGACTGCTGAGGCGGAGGAACAAAGAAACATTCTCGAAGGCGGTGGAAGGATTCAGCACCTAGCAGTGACAGAACGAGGGGTTAACTGAATAGTCCTTTTGTATGTGTAGTCTATCTAGCAGAAACGTACTACTGTAGGCAGTCTGTCGTCTACTTTGTACGGAGGCAGGCAACAACAGCTACAGTGGTTTTGTATACAGCACAGTACGGTACTGTATGTATCTGGTCCCTGTGCATGTACTTGCTACTGTGCTGTGCCTGTACACGTATACAACACCTCGTGGGATGGGCTGGCTATTTTTAGACCTCTCCCCATCATCCACAGTAGCGTGGCGCCCAGTCCCGACGCGGCGGATGCCACGGGACGCCACACGTTCTTTCTCACGCTCTGATTCGAGCAGCTGCGCGATTCGCTGCCGCCTGCTGTTCGAGGTTTTTGGGAGCTCTGTCTGCTTCTCGTCACCGTCGCACGCTGCCTGGTCTTTCTCTGCAGGGCTGCGGGCTGCGGACTATGGATCAGGAGGTTTTCGTTGCTGGCCTGTACTGCCTGCACTGCAGTTTGTGCGCATGAAGGGCATGAGCTTGCTTGCCTACCTGGGTATGCATTTCGCATAGCCAAGGAGATGCAATGTTGCTGAATGCTCTTGCTCATCTCCCGCCGCATCAACGCACCCAGAGAGTAGGTAGCACAGGCCGCCCGCGATTCGAGCATTGCTTCTTTCCTGCAGGCTGTCTCGCAGGCAGCTGACAGCTAGCTGCGAGCTGCAAGCTGCAAGCTACGAAGCTGCCCTGACAAGTGAAGGACGGCGACAGGTCGGCCTCGCAGCCGCATCCTTGCAACGCATAGTTCCCTCCTTGGCTTCCGACGTCTTGACCTATGTAGGGGGCCCGCACATGCTAGAGCAGAAGCAGAGGGACAGAGGGAATGTGGCCAGTCTGTCGGTATAACGGTGCTCCCATCTTACCGAAGCTCCAATATAGGGTCTCTCCACCCAGCTGCGACGAGGGCCCCGACGTCTCGATGCCCGCCGCCGCCTCCGCCGCACCGCGCCTCGATAGTACACAGGTAGTACACAGTACATGTGCATAGGATGCTCCTGTGCTGGCTGGCCCACGGACGACATGATATGCCTGTGCTCAAGGCTGTCGCGTCCTGTCCTCTCCTGTGATGTCCTGCCTGTGATATGTCCTGATCCTCCAGCTCCTGGCATTGTCCACTTTATATTAAAATTGACATCCGGACCACAAGCCCGGGGCCTGCCCGGCCCTGCATTTACCCCTTCCCCTATTTGATCCGTTCCCGCCACTTGAATAATACAAGTAGCTGTTACCAAGACTTTGGCCCTAGGCGCATCATCCTTATGCATATGTCGCCGAGCTACTCAGGCTACCAGCATCAAGACCAGTGAGGTGGCGGCCCTGCGTTTGTTGGTTACAAGTCGAGCCCCAGAGCCCCGCCTCAGTCATCCACCTCTCCGGGATTCCAGCCCCAGCGCGCATCACTTTAAGTATTACGTCTGATTCCCTCTTCCCGGGAACTGCAGCCTGCCTCGTCGTGGTTGCTCTGCCGTGTGTGCCTTGCCTCGAGTTGTCTAATCCTCCCCCCAAGAACTGCCTGCCTCAACAACATTCTCGCCACACACACACACACACTCACATATCCGGCGTGCCATCCTCCGCGACACAACCACCGACACCGCAACCCGACCCCCCTGTTGCCAGCCGCGCGCCTACAAGCGCCCCCGGGTAACCCCACGCGCACAGCCCTTTTAGACCAGAAAAAAAAGAAAAAGAAAAAGATGGCGAGCTCGGAGCAGCCGACCGTCGCTCCGCCCGCGGACATTGGCGCCGTGAACGTGGTCGAGACACCGACGTCGCCCTCATCGGCCTTCACGCTGTCCAGGTTCGAGTTCGAGACGGGCACCAAGGGCAATGAGGGGACCAAGATCCTCATGGTCGAGTGGGATGCGCGCGCAGCCACGGAGGCCGCCGCGGCACCCGCGGACAGGGAGCGCGAGCAGGCCCAGAACGGGTGCGACGACTGGGAGGTGACGTGGGAGGGCAAGGGCTCGGACAAGAAGAAGGAGGACAAGGACCGGGACGGCATCACCGTGCTGCCCATCCGCGACACCGACGCCCCCGAGGGCACGCGCCGCGTCTACTTCCTGCTGCCCCCCGGGGCGCCGATACCGACGCTCGTGACCATCACCAAGAAATCCGGGCTGACGGAGCTGCGGGCCAAGCCGCTGCCGGCCATCTTCCCGGAGGGCCTGGTCAGCGAGGACAAGGGGACGCGGGGCGTGCTGCACACGATATGGGCCAAGAGGAGGCTGCGCGAGCTCGAGGCCGAGATCGCCGCCGAGATGAGGGACAACAGCGAGAGCGTGGGGCTCGAGATGGTCCTGCAGGAGCGCCAGTGGATCGTCGACCACTTCGGCCTCGAGATCGACACCTCCTCCGCGGGGGCCATCCCCCTCGCGCCCCAGAACCCGGACGCCTCCAGCCCCGTGAGCCCCAGGAGTCCCATCGGCGGCAGGCTGGGCGAGAGGCTCAAGGGCCTGAAGCTGGCGACGTCGCCCGCGGAGCTTGCCGCGGCGAAGGAGGGTGAGTTTTTTTTTTTTCTTTTCTCTCTCTCTCTCTTTCAGTCCCTGATTCCCCTGTATTCATCTGCAGCCGGGCTGGGGGTTGGGGGACACATATATTAACAACAATTTCTGTTACAGCGAGCCACAACGAAGCGAAGAACTCAGCAGCAGCTGAACGCAAAATAACCGCCTTCACCCCAGCATCAGGGGGCGCGGGCTTGGCCCGGCCGGCGGGCCCCGGCGGCATGGCATCCCTGGGTGCTGTCATCGAGGGCGGCAACGGAGCGGCCGCGCCCGCCCAAGAGAGAGGCGTCGACACAGAAGAGGACCTGTTCGCGCTGCCGATGAGCCCCCGGAGCCCCGAGGAGGCGAAAAGCCCCTTCAGCATGCTGAAATGCTAGGGAGTTGGGCCTTTATTCTTCTATTCTACTTCATCTTTCTCTTCCCAACCTCACTCCCACGCGTCCACCCTGGGAAAGTATAAATCCATACTTTCGTCAGGGTCTCGACACTTCCTCGGATATACTTTTACTTTTGTTTTTACACGACAACTCAGACTTCAGCCGACAACATTTTGGTTCGGACGCCCCATCACACCTTGTTCGATTCCTATCAGCCGGCACTTGAAAACTGGTTGTCCTGAGCATGCACGGCTCGTTATATAGTATAGCATCTAGATACCTATTCCCCTGCGGGAAGCCCAAATTTCTTCTTGGCCTCTCTATATGGCCGCTCTCTTAAAATACGTCCAACACGACTGAGCCCGTTCACAAATGTGATGTGAATCATGCCGGAGTTTCCCTCTGCGCGTGTACCACTCTCTTCCATGAAAGTGGTGAGCGCGACTTATGTGTGACTGACATGTACTGATGTTCCGGTGTTCAGGGCACGGAGCATCATAATGCAACGCTCAAAAATGGAGCAGTGTCTCGCTCGTTGGAGTCTCAACCCAAGAGTAGTATGACAGCGGATCCTGGCGGTGACAGTCACTCTTCAGTACTTTTACCATCGATAGCCAGGCGTGCGCAGATTTTCCAGTCAACCCTTCAGCATAGACATGAGCCTCCGCTTACTCCCACACGTCTCTCATCTCCACCCGCCGACCCTGCCCTCATCCCACCTCTCCTTCCTCTCCTGCCGGAGGTAATACAGCTTCTTGGCCTCCCTGTACCGGCGGACCCAGTCGAGCGTCTCCCTCTCGGTAGCAGCAGCGCCGTCGTCCCCCTCGCCCTCAAGGAAGCTCTCCTCCAGCGCGGCGCACACCTGGCCCTGCTCGGCGACGCCCGCGCCCAGCCGCTGGTACAGGCTCGCCGGCGCGAACGGGCTCAGCGCGTGGTCCATCTCGCTCTGCTTGGCGCGCCACTGCCGCTCCGACGCGTGCGTGCTGAGGAGGAGCGCCTGCGTCGACCCGCGCGCGTGTGCCAGGCGCGACTCTAGCTCCAGGAGGTGTGTTGCCAGGTCAATGTTGGCTGAAAGGGATGACGACAGGGCTTCGGTGCTGGCCGTTACGGAGGGGTGTGCGGTCGAGGGGCCGTGGGTGAGGCCGGAGAGGAGGGAGGACGTGGAGAGGATTTCGGCAAGGTCTTGTTTCCTAGATAGTGAGGGAGACGGTTAGAACACCGCCGTTTGGGGCTCCTATGGGAATGCTTTGGAGCGACGCACGACTTGTCTTCAAGAAACTGGGGCAGCCATTGATCACCAGGGTCCGGGACTGTTTGCGGTCGAGCGACTTGTGCTTGTTGTGAAACGGGAACTCCTGCTGCTTCTGGGAGGTCTGAATGTTGCTGCTGGTCTGGAAGCGGTGATGGCCTTGGCCCGGGCGATTGTGTATTTATGGGTGTGCTCATCCGGGACACATCGTGACTGCCCGGCTTCGGCGGAGGGGCGGGCGGTGTATTGGAGTAGATAGCCTCAAATCTGTCCATTTTTGACTTCTGCCAGGTTTTGGTGACTGCTGTGTACCCTTAAGTGTTGCCTGTGGCTCCAACTTGGTGGTCCAAAATGTTAGGAGACTCAAGAGACTGTGGTTAAGATGGAGAGGTTGTCCCAGGAGCAACAATTGGGATGACGTGCGCTTATCTTATCAAGCAGCTCGAGGTGCCCACCTTGTGGTGCTGGGCCGGCATCCCTACGAAACTCTCAGCCAAACGTCAGCCGCCAGGTACCTACCTGTACTTGCTTGTTCCAGGGGTAGCCACAGGATGAGAAGAACTCGATAATCCACTGTTGAACAACATCACATCAGACGTGATCGCTCAACATGTCAGGAGGAGCACAGCAACAAGGAGGTGAGATTACGTGTCCAACCCAAATTTCTTCGTCCCACACCATAGCAGCTAACAATCACCACAGTGAGCCTCGACCAGCTGAACGCTCAGCAGCTCACGGCTGTCAAGAAGCAGCTGGATGAGGAGGTCGAGCACCTGACCACATCCTTTGCGCAGCTCCAGGCTGCACAGATCAAGTTCAAGGACTGCCTGCGCTGTGTGAAGACCCAAGGTGGCACACCAGGTGAGCAGTACCAGGAGACTTGAGGCTCATGCATCTTCTTTTGACGTACACCACACTGATCATTACTCAACAGACAAGAAAGAGATTTTGGTACCCCTGACAAACTCGCTCTATGTCAAGGGAAACATCTCAAGCCCTGATCGAGTGCTGGTGGATATAGGCACAGGCTTCTACGTGGAAAAGGTTTGTTTGCTGAGTCTATTCACTGGGAATCATTCTCTGACACCATGCAGAATGTGAAGAGTGCTGCAGAGTTTTACGAGGGCAAGGTGAAGGATCTCGCTGGCAACATCACGGACCTGGAAACCATCATCCAGAACAAATCAAGTTCATTGAGGGCTGTCGAAGAAGGTAAGGCTTTCAACCATGAAAGGAAGCCCTGCAGCTTTTCTAACTCTGTGCTGCTAGTCCTCAAACAAAAGATCCTCGCACAACCACAACAGCCTTCATCATGAGGCTTGCAGTCACAGATGAGGGACGAGTGCGATGACTGAAGCCCCATGCCCCCAAGATTGTGGGCTGCCAAAATTCTTCCGTCTCAAAAAGTGAGATGCAATGGGATGACCAAACAACTCCGAGCTCTGTGTGGAGCTGCTAGATTCAGCAATCAAAGAATCAAGAAGCTGTTGGACTGATTCTAGGCTCAGTCTCGTGCTATCACACTAGCTGACTCCGTGAAGTCATGCAGGCGCTGCATTTCCCGCAGAAATTGTTCCATGCTGGAGTTGGAGTCCTCGTCGACGAATAGATCAGGGAATCCATTGGCAAAATCAGCTTGCCGTCCTCCCCCGGCCTTGTTGATGTCCCGTATCTTGTGGTCCCAATCTTGTCCGTAGAAGGAGACTCCGCACGATTTAATCGGCCGTGGTACAGCAGCAGTGTTCAGGGCCTTCCAAGGGTAGAATTCATTGGGGTCGTTGAAGAACCCAGGGCCCCACTCATGATAGACTGACACCTCAAGGCAGTAAGGGGTCTTTGCAGTCTGAAAAGTCCAGAAGACCTTGCAGGCAACGTTGTCGATGCTCGCATCACGAAGAAGGTAAGTATTCAATTGCGTCATCGGGAAGTCGTCGTTGAAGTCGGACTCGGTCATGACTGGGCGTTTGAACTTGAGGCCACGAGCGATGAAGTCAAATACCTCCGCAGGGATTCGACTTTTAGGGGTCTCGGCTTCGACCGACAGGTGCCAGTCGAACTTCCTATCCGATTGTGAGACTCAAAAACCGAGACTAGGAAGTGTTTGGGGAAATACCTGTTGGGGCAAGACACAGCAACCTCGGCAACCTTGTCTCGATTGAATGAGAAGGCGCGCACGCTGCCAGTCTCTGGGCATGGACGATACTTTTCATCATACGCGACGTCCACCTCAATCTTGAGGTCCTTTGCGAAAAGCACAAGAGTGAACTTGCGCTTGCTGTCTCGGAGTGAGAGAGCTGTAGGGTCCGCAGCCAAGAACTCGGCAGTGGTGGGATTGTCCAGATCCTCGGTCCCGTAGATGATCTCGAGCATACGAGCGGCCCAGGATTCGTTGCCAAGCTTGTGACCGACAAAGATGTAGCCTCTATCGGCTCCCATACGAAGAAATTTCTTCAATGCCTCGTCGGACCCATACGTTTCCGTCTTGGACTGCCGCTTCTTGACCGAAAAGACGCCCATGTGCGCTCTCACCCGCATGTCACCAGCGGTGGGGCGAAGACGCTTACCGGTCTCCTGAACGGCTGCGCCGAACTGATCAACAAGGTCGCGGATGGGGTCGCCGAGTGCAGTGTCAGTATCAGAAGCACTGTCTGGACCCTGTCCATCGAAGCCGTGCTGGAAATCACTCTCTTTGTTCTTCTCCTCCGCCTCATCGGAGAGGTCGATCAGATCTTCTTCTTCGAGTATCTTTAACGTCACAGGCCGATACGATGAGTTCTCATTGTTGTTCGACCTGATCTCGACTGGGACGTGTGTCGCCGCAATGGAGTGTTGAGTGAGGATGACCATCTTGCCCTGTACTTCCTGGTTGATGCCCACCAAGAAAATTCGCAACGCATCCTTTGCCAAAGTCAGGTTCTTGATGCTCTCGCCAGACAGAGTGACGAAGTGGTCTCCACGTTTAGTCTTCACCCAAACGTTGTACTTGGATCTGATATCATCGAGGGTTTTCTTTGTGGTAGGATCATCCTCGTCAATGAAGTCCTCGGCAACAGCGTTGCCTGGCAAAGCCAATTTGCATTCCTATTTGTTGGTCAGCGGTGTGTAATATGCACCTAGGCACCGATGGCTTACTGAAGTTGACTTGGGAGCATTGCCTAAGAACTTGGTCTTCTCGACTTTCTGAATCCTGGTGTTTCGATACACCAAGGCCCAGCGAGGATCCTGGCTGGGGCCTGGGAGGGTATGACGCATGGTCATTGGATCCTGTTGTGGATTCGCCGACATTGAGGGCGAAAGTGTTGGTCGATTTCGCGTTGACGATTCTGCTGTGCGCGATGACAACCGTGGCCGGGCAAATAGTGACCTGCGACTACTAGGTAAACTGATGATGAAAGCAGTAATGGGATAGCTTGAGAGGTGATGATCTGTCAAGATTTGATCAAGGGTCTATTTGCGCTTCTTGAACGGAGTTTTGAGGTTGATGATGTTGTCGAATGGCTGAAACGAAGTTAGCAACGTGAAGAAGAAGGAAAGGAGGGTTGGAAATCTAGGGGGTTTTAATACCTACCTAGGTACCTAGAAGCTGGCCTCTGAATCATGAATTCGAAGAAGCTCCCAGAATAGAAAGCACGGTCGTCGCAACTTCCAATTAGGAAGCTCGATGGGCTTGCTATTGTTGTCGTCGTGCGACTCCATTGTAAAGCTTGTTGCCTGAACAGGACGGCCATAGCAAGGGAGAATTGTCGGATGTCCTAATATAGATTGTCCCCATTGTTGACAGCACCGATAATGGATGAATAGGGAAATTCTCTGCTGCCAAAATACCTTTCAGGAAAGTTGAGAAACCTCGAGCCTGGTGTTTGATACTGTGTTAGGCAGATAACCCCTTTAGTTGCATGCTCCAGAGGCGACGTCATAAGCCGTGTAAGTCGCTCTTGAAATGACAGGGATTCGCGTGCAGCCGCGTCTGGATTTCAGGGACCACTTTACGCGCTACACCCGATCTAAGAACGAGCTGCAGGCAGGTTCTCAAGGACGCCCACCAGCAAACCTGACTATCCCAGTGTGGGAAGCTGCCCGAGGTGAAAGTGACTTCCTGAAGCAACGACCATGCCAGCAGCCACTTCATCACGGCCCTCGAGGAGGAGCAAGCCGGCCGTTGTGCCGGGCATCGCCAGGGAGGACTCCGACGACGAGCTGGGCGTCGACGACCACCCATGGGAATGGATTTATGCCGACATTCGAGAATCCTCGCCGGCCGGAGTGCCTTCACGCAAGAGGAAGCGTGCCCTGGTGGATGAGGAGCCGAGGATAATCGGCGCAAGGATGGGCTCGTTTGTGTGTCGTGTGGGTGACATTGTGCTCCTCAAAGCAGAGACCTCTGGTGAGGCCTGGATCGCCATCATCCGTGAGTTCATGGAAGATGAGGACGGGGAGATGGCCGCCGATTTCTTGTGGTTCTCGTCCGAAAAGGAGATACGAAACAAACACAAGAAGAGGACGGACTTTCTCTGGGTAGGCAAGCCCCGCGACTGCCACAAGGCAAAAAACGAAGCGGTAACGACCGAGACTGACATTGATGCAGAACGAGCTGTACATAACCCCAAACTCAGATATGAACCCCTTGGCAGCGATCAATGGGAGGGCAAAGGTGGTCTCACAGGAGGCATTCCAGAAGCTCTACCCCAGCGGGAAGGTGCCAAGGAACTCAAAAGATCATGGCAAGATCTTTGTTTGCCGGCGAGGGTGTAACACGAGGACGGCCACGTACACTGATGAGTTCGCGTGGGAAGATGTCTATCAGGGAGCAGATGACATCCACGCGCTCGAGGAACTCGTTGAAGGTGGGACAAAGGCGACAAGGAAACGCAGGCAAGCGAGGGAGAGAACCCCAGATGACGTTTACGACGCCATTGATGACGGTGACGAGGAAGGACGGGCCCAGAAACGCACGCCACGGAAGCCGTCCAGCCATCTTGGCACGCCGAAGAAACCACGATCTGCGAGCAAACCAGTGACTCCTTCGTCTCATCGAAAGTAAGTAAACAAATATCCTACAGCAGTACTAGCAAACTAACAGTCACAGGGTGGTGTTGAAGAAGCACCTCGAGTTCACCCCTTTAGCAACTCGCATCCTCTCACCAAGTCACCACCAGTCCTCCCCGTTCCAGTTGGCCCGAGCCAACCTTCATGTCGCGTCCGTCCCAACCAGCCTTCCGTGCCGAGAGGCGGAATTCAGCCTTGTCTACTCTCATCTGGAGGCTGCTATCACAGATGGCATGGGGACCTGCATCTACATATCTGGAACCCCTGGGACGGGCAAGACCGCAACAGTCAGGGAGGTGGTTTCCCGGCTGGATGAGTCCGTGAGATCGGACGAGCTGGACGACTTCATCTTTGTCGAGATTAACGGCATGAAGATCACGGATCCGCACCAGGCGTACTCGCTCCTTTGGGAGGCGCTTAAGGGGCAACGAGTCAGCCCGGCGCAAGCTCTGGATCTGTTGGAGAGAGAGTTTAGCCATCCCAGCCCTCGCCGAGTGCCATGTGTAGTGTTGATGGATGAGCTTGACCAGCTGGTCACCAAAAACCAGGGAGTGATGTACAACTTCTTCAACTGGCCTGGCTTGAGACACAGCCGTCTTATTGTGTTGGCTGTGGCGAACACCATGGATCTGCCAGAGAGAACACTGAGCAACAAGATCAGCAGTCGATTGGGATTGACCCGAATCACCTTCCCTGGATACAACCACGAGCAACTCATGAAGATCGTGCAGTCAAGACTGGAAGGCGTCCCCGGCAATATCGTCGAGCCAGACGCCATTCAGTTCGCAAGCCGCAAAGTGGCGGCCGTCAGCGGAGACGCGAGACGGGCGCTCGATATCTGCAGGAGAGCAGTGGAACTGGCAGAGGTGGAGGCAAAATCCGCAGACCCGACGTCAGAACCAACGACGCCGAGCAAGAGGCAGAGGGAGAAGGAGGCCAAGGGCGAGACCCCGAGCAAGAAGAAGAACCTCGGCAGGGTCACCATCGACACGGTGCGAAGGGCGATCAACGAGGCGACGAGCAGCCCCTTGCAGCAGTACCTGCGCGCCCTTCCCTTTGCGTCGAGGCTGTTGTTGTCCGCGCTCCTGGCGAGGACACAGAGGACGGGCCTGGCAGAGAGCACGTACGGGGACGTGCTCGAGGAGATGCAGCGCTCGCTGAAGCTCGCTGCCGACAGCCGGCAGTTGGAGCTGCTGGAGAGGAAGGGACGCCCGGCCAGCGGCAATGTGTGGGAGAACAAGACACGTCACGATGTGAAGGGGGTCCGTCTCGCCGGCCTAGGAGCTGCCGCTGTCGACCTCACGGGGGCTGGCATTATCAATCTGGAGGCACACAAGGCCGAGCGGCCCAGCAAGATCCGTCTGGCGGTTGGGGATGAGGAGGTCCGGTTGGCGTTCCGGGATGATCCTGAGATAAAGGCCATGAGCCTCATTATGTAGTCTTCGTGCCGACACAAGCAGATTTAATGAGAAGACTGATGCTCTCAAAGTCAACCTCAGGACGACTTGTGCAAGATGATAGGCCATCACCCTGGTGTAATCACATTGGAAATCCCTCGTCTAGAGACATCTCATACAAAGTACCTCACAGAGCCTTTTCTTGACACTGCAAATTTTCAGTGCCACAGATATGCATTAGAACCCGATGTCTATCTGAGCATCCTAAAAATGGGCCGTCTATTTACGCGCGCTGACACCGCCACAGCTCAGCAATCAGAACCGCCGCCTCTGCATGGTCGGCTTCCAATCAATAGGGTGAGTCTGGGGCGTCGCATCATCATCGGGACGCCATATCTTAATCGTCTTGTCCGCCTCACCACAGATGAGTCGCAACCCGGAGTGGTCGAATGTGGAGCAGAACACGCCGTTCTCAGCATCGAGCGAGCCTGGTTGTGCGATGGTGTCCATTGCTTGGTAACGGTACCCCGATTTCCAGTCCTGTTGGATCTTTGTCAGCGGGAGCCAGCTAAAGAAAAGTGTGTATTGGATGATGTTGCACTTACCCAGAAACTCATAGAGCCGTTGTCACCTCCAGAAAACATGATGTTATCGTTGTTTACGGAGAGCGTGTTAATGATGGCGTTGTGGCCCTCGAAGTTCTGCATGAACGCGCCCTCGGGGCACTTCCACTGCTTGATGCTGGATGTGCTCCCGGTAGCGAATGTGAACTCGGATGGATGTGACGCCAGGGCACGAATGCCTTTCTTGTGGTGAGTCAGAACACCCATAGTCTTGCCCGCAGCGAGGTCCCACATCCGGCACTGGCTGTCGAGAGACCCTGTAATGACCTGAGGGTCGGCCTCCTGACAGAGTATGCTGCTGACCGTGCCAGTGTGGCCGCTGAGGACGTGTATGTTGCTCCTGGTCCGCATGTCCCATACTCTTGCAACACCGTCTCTTCCACCCGTGACCAGCACATCCAGAGTGGGGTGTAGTGCTAGAGTGTAGACGCCTGACAGGTGCCCGTGGTAATGCCGAATGACCTTGTTCGTTTCCAGATCCCAGCACTTGACCATCTTGTCCTCGCCACATGAGAACAAGTACGGATGCCTGGGCGACACTGCCAGGCCCCGAACAGTGCTGATGTGCCCCGTCAACGTCAGCCGCAGCTGCCCAGATGCCAGATCCCACACCTTGATCGTCCTGTCGCCGCTGCCCGACACGAACCACTTGTTGTTCGGCTCCACAGCGACGCTGCGCACCCACCCCAAGTGGCCCGAGATGACCTTGTGCAGCTTCCATGGCTTGTGCCACTCTGGTTTTGGCTGTGAATTCACGGCCTCGGACAAACGCATTAGGCTCGTTGTCTGCGTACCGCCCTGGCCTCTGTCACCGGCCCCGCCTGCGCCAGGCGCACCTGGCGTCCGGCGCACGAGGGCGTTGGATTGCGGCCCGGCTCCTGGCTTTCCATTTGGCGCTTTGGACGGTATCCCCTCTATCAGCTTTCTGGTGTTCTCCTCGGCTGGCGTTGGCGCTGCCTCCCCTGTTGCCTTCTTTGCTTTCTTCCTTGCGCCGGCTGCGGCAGCCTGTTTCGCGACCAGTGGCGCGGGCAGTTCTAGGACATCATTGTACTCGGCGTGTAGGCGTATTGAGATGGCATCCTTGTCAGCCTCGGGCTCGGGGTCGGCTGAGGGATCGAGGCGTATCCGCTTGCGGCTTGTCGAATCTGCATAGGCGAGCTTCGTAGCTCTCGCATTCTTCGAGATTAGGGACTCCAGGCCCGTGGCTGAGACCTCAGCGGCCATCACCGTTGTGAAATTGTGCCGCGCCCAATTATTTGATGGAGACCTAAAAGGAGGGATTCGATTTTTCTTGGCGGAGACGGCGAGTTATATGCGCGTGGTCGTGTAATGCAGGAGGTCGATTCTTTGGGGCTGTAGTTGTAGACGGGTGGTTGACTTGGGCGAGCTTGTAGACGCGGTCCCAAAAATTCGGGAGCTTACCAAGGTACCAACGGTGGTCTTTGCGCAGCGAGGCAGGTGCTTGCGATTACCACGGGGCTGGATGAATCGGAGTCTGCAAGAAGTGTTCAAATGATGTCTACAATTTCGCCATATTCGACCATAGAAAATGGATTCATTGCATGTTCCTTCTTTCTAATTCTGGTCCATTGCAATTCTGTACCGTTCAAAAGCAGCTAAAGTGTTGTATGATTTGAATGATGTTAGACAGAAGCCGCCTTAATTAGAAGAACGTCCGATGGCACAACATCCAGCGGGACGTCTAGTGTGAAAACATGCTATCTCACTCTGAAATTCATCAATATTCTTTATGCTCATTATCTGAGTATAGACAGGTCTATAGTCTCCCACATATCAGCACAAAGTTCCGGATCATCGGCGGAGGTACGCCGTCTGGGAGGTGGGTCTGGTCGTAGTTGCCTGGGAGTCGCAATCAAGTCATAGTCTTCCACTCACTTACAGGCAACACTTACAAACGCAGCTCACTCTGAAGCGGCGAGTGCTCACGGAACACATTCTCCACCATCGCGAGAGACTCCATTTCTGAAACAGTCAAACTCATCTCAGATACAACTCGAACCTGTCTGACCTGAAGAATCGAGAGAAAAGAAAATGGATGAGCAATCCAAGTTTGCCATCCATGCTGCCTGCAGAGAGGGCAAGCGTGAGTCTGATCCTAAAGCATCATCCACGTACCCGACATGACTTGTGTCCTCACTAACATCTTACAGTTTCAACGGTCCAGTCCCTCCTGAATGTGAGTCTCTTTGGAAGCAGAAAACCAGTCATGAAGAAGAGCGGATTCTCGAACTAACCACGGGGATCTTCGTCCCCCGGTCCCGTAGGCCGAGCCCAACCTCGCCAAGCGCAAGGACGACGACGGACGGCTGCCGATCCACTGGGCAGCCTCCGCAAACCAGCTGGACATCGTCCAATTGCTGGCGGAACAGAAGGGTTTCGATGTCGACGTTCAGGTACGATCATATACCGGACGCCGGCTATGGGATGTTCATGCCCGCCTCATGACCTGGGTTGGCTCACGGGCTAAACACAATCACCTGGCATATAGGACGAGATAGGCTGGACGCCGCTCATGATTGCGGCCAGCGTCAAGGATAGCGAGAGGCTCGTCGAGTTCCTGCTTAGCAAGGGCGCAGACCCGAATGAGAAGAGTCAGTTCTTCCCGTTCCCAACAGCTCTAGAGACGCCCGGCTGACTGATGCCCGCAGACAA
The DNA here is from genome assembly GCA_013435955.1 of Diaporthe sp. HANT25. Classification (NCBI taxonomy): domain Eukaryota; kingdom Fungi; phylum Ascomycota; class Sordariomycetes; order Diaporthales; family Diaporthaceae; genus Diaporthe; species Diaporthe sp. HANT25. The sequence continues at coordinate 2,819,612 of JACBFG010000013.1, read as the reverse complement.
CACCGGCCAGACGGTCGTCCACTTTGTAGCGTCCAAGAACAACATCGACATCGCCCGCCGGCTCTTTGAGAACCAACCACCAGCATCAGCACGAGTTCGTGACAAGAGGGGCCAGGTAAATATCTTATTTCCTTAAACTCTTCTTGAGACAATCGCCCGGCTCTCGAGATTGTACATCTATATCACTCGAGCAATCTACTAAGACCTACCAAAACAGTACGCCCTCCACCGTGCCGCAGCAATCGGCTCCGTGCCCATGATAAACCTCCTGATCAAGAACAAGACCCCCCTGAACGCGACCGACCGCGACGGGCAGACGGCGCTGCACCACGCGGTGGCCGAGGGCCACGGGGACGCCGCAGTCGCCCTCCTCAAGGCCGGCGCCGAGACGGACAAGCAGGACCTGGAGGGGAAGTTGGCGCTGGACCTTGCGCCCGACAAGGAGGTCCGGAAGTACATTGAGCGGATGGCGGAGAATGAGGGCATCGAGCTGTGACCAGTCACCGTGAGGCTGGGCTGGCGAGTGATGAGGATGAGGAAAGAAGATGCATCGTGAATATCATGAAGAAACTTGGGCTCCTAAGCCCCGCTAGAACGTAATCGTCTTGAACATGTCCACACGACACACCCAGCCCTCAGCCTCTTTATATCTGTCCCTGTGACCCCTTCACGCCCGAACTCACTTGATCGTCCTCTCGACCAAGTCCCTATACATGGCCTTGACGTCCTCGACGTCGGCCTTGAGCTCCTCCACCGCCTCGCTCTTCTCGCCCAGCAGCTCCAGCGTCGTCTCGTAGCGCTCGTTGACCTCGGCCACCTCGGCCCGCAGCCGCGTCACCTCCTCGGCCGCCTTCTTGCCGTTTTCCGTCTCCCGCATGAGGGCCACGATCTCCGCCCGGGCCTCGTCCCGCTGGCTCGATATCCGCGTCAGCTCCTCCTTGGCCGCCACCTTCTCCGTCTCGAGCCGGCGGATCGCCGCGCTGAGCTTCTCGACCAGCTGCACCGACGGGCCCGCCGCCACTGTCGAGGCGGACACCATGTCTTGGGCGATCTGCTTTGGCGACGATGACAGCTCGGCGCTGTCGTACGTGTCTTGCCTCTCTAGTGGGTGTATTGACGGTGCTGACGGCAAGCCCTCTATTGTGGGGCTGAGTATCGGAGGGAGCGTGTTGGAGTTCGCTGTGTGGAGGGATGGCCTGCTTGAAGGCTGCACCGATGTCCTCCGTGAAGTATAGCGTTCCACGGGATCACCGTTGCTGGATGGCGCCGAGTGCTTGCGGAACTTGTTCGAAAGTGTTCCGAACCCAAGCAGCTCGGTGCTGTAGCTCCTCGCCGGCATGGAAATCGCAGGGGATTCCGGCCTACTGCCGCTTCTGAAACCTGGTGCTGGCGGGTCGTCTATCCACTGGCCTGGTCTATCCTGCTCCTTGGCCGCCTTAGCCTCAGTCTTTTGTTGTTCAAGCTCTGCTTTTACGCTAGTCAAAGCAGTCTCGGCCTCTTCAGCTTTCGTCTTCAGGGTCTCTATCTGCGACTCATAGTTTTTGACAGTCTCCTGTATTGTGGGGAGCTGCGTCTTGGTGTCCTCGAGCTCCTCCTCGTGGCGTTTGGCGCGGAGAGCCTGTTTGTACAGTTAGCAATTAGACGAGTCAGCCGAGGGGCTCTAACAGTACTCACGGCTTCACGAGCCTTCTTCCTCATTTCCGACTCTCGGTGCTGCGCCTCGTCCCTCTCCTTCTCCAGATTAGATATGCGGGCAAGTAGTGTGCTTTCAATGCCCTGCCAGTTCTCAGTCGCAATGGCGTACTGTGTCTGGAGTGTCTCGACTTGTCGCAGCAGTTTGGCCTGAGAGTCGCCCATGGCACCCGAGGAGACCTCTTCCGCCATGACCCTCATAGATTCCATCTTGCTCTCCATCACCTGTATCTCGGCCTTCAATTCAACCTCAACAGCGCGCGCACGCTCTGCGGCTCGTTCGGCCTTCTCCTGCAACTCGTTTTCACGCGCCTTGGTGCGATCGATCATCAGGTCCTTCTCCACCTTGAAGTCAGAAACTTGCTCTTCCAAGTCTCGGACCTTCTTCCTCTCCTTGGCCAGGGCCTCTTCGTTGACCTTCTTGGAGAGCGCCTCCTTATCATCGGCCGACTTTTGCAGTTGTGCTTTCAGATCAGCAATAGTCCTATCCTTGCTGGACCCTTCGGATTTCAGGGCGTCGATCTCCTTTTGGGACTGTCCAATGCGTTTATGTAGCTCCTCTTGATACTTTTCTAGGTCGTCGGCGCGCCGTGACTTCCTACGCGCGGCCTCCAGCTCCTGCTCAATCTTGCCCTTCGAGGTCTTGACATTGTTGATCTCCTTCTCATTTTCGCCTATCTTCGATCGCAGGCTTTTGATGATGGTGCGAAGCTTTTGTTCCGTGCTAGCCAAGTTCTTGCCCTCTTCCATGAGTCCAGCTATTTGTTGGTCCTTTTCCGCCAGTTTCTTCTCCATGCTACCGGCGGGCGCCTCTTGAGCGGCTTTCCTTGCCGAGTCCGTAGACTCTCGGGCCAGATACTGTAGCTTTGCTTGCAGGGCGTCGATTTGTTCGACGTAGTTGTGCGTCTCCTCCTGCTGCTGTACCGCCAAGTCCTCCAATGCCTTCTCCAGTTGCTTGATGCGGTCCTCCTGCAGTTCTGTGACCGCACCGGCTGGTGATGGGGCACCAGCCGAGGTGTCTGTCGTCTCAACAGCAACTCCATTGCTAGGTTCGGAGACGGTCAAATCTTGTGATACCCGAGGCGCACTTGATGTATCCGTCGCACCCTGATCTGGTGCCTCGACTGACTTCCTTTCGTTGTCTTGCGAGGTTCGTGGTGACGAGGGTGCCTTTGGGCTCTGTTGTGCAGAGGGCGCAGGCGCAGCACTGTCTGTGGAGCTCCGGTTCGGCACATCCAAGCTCTGCCGGGGGCTTGCTGTGGGCGTGGGCTTCGCCGAGGACCCTTCAGCTTTGCCTGCAGCCTGTTTCGCCGCGACAGCCCTCGCCAGTCGCTCCTGCAGCCGATCGTTTGGCTTGCTCCTTGTGGAGTCGGATCTCGATGGTGCTGTGCCACAAATAAGTCAGCATGCGTTACGTGACAGCTCCGCAGGTGTTCCAGTCTGGGGTGGGAGCATACCGGTGCTTGGCTTGGACTGCTGGGAGGGCGTAGGGCTCGGGGTCGGCTTGGGCTGGTCCTCCTCGGCCAGGATGGTGTCGAGGCGGGCTTCGACGCCGGCGACGGCCTGCGAAAGAAGTGAGCCCCATCTCGACTTGCCTCCTCCTCCTTGGGCTGACATGACTCCTCAGTAAGGGAATCTAGAGAGTGACGTGGCCATGCAGCGGGTGGCAGAAAGTGTCGGGCTACAGTTCGGGGCGCTGTGTGTCGAAGGTTGGCATGCTGAGTGGGATGCCGGTCCTGACGAGGGAGAAATTGGGAGCGACGGGGATCGAATCGGTCTCGCGCGCGGTGTCTCGAAGCTTGTCTGGGCGTTACTGCAGGTGTGATGGCGGAAGCGAAACGCTGTTATTCTTGTGAATCATTGCATATGAGACCACGTATCTTGTTGGAGAGAACCAAGACAAGCAAAGGAGAGTAAGTTTATTATTGACTTGGACGTGATTTTGGTGCTAGGGCGATGGTGACAGCACCTACGTATCCTTGGTAAGCTCTAGTGGCCCGGTGGGATGGACGGCGCAGCTGCGGGCGCGGGCCCCGCGTGCAGGAGTTGGTTTCCAAGGTTGCCCAACCCAGCCAATACCTGCTGGCGTTCTTGGTTCGCTTGTTTCCGAGCAGCACAAGCACCAACAGTATGAGTACAGGAATAGCTTGAAACCACACCGGAATCACGTACCCCGAAGTACAACCTTCCTACGATGCCTCTCGTCTCACGCCACTGCTGCGCTTGCTGTATACGATTACGTGTTAGACGTCAAAGTAGCACAAGACAGAAAACACATCCAAGCCTGCTTTTGATTCCATCCCTACATGATCACCTTCCTACCTGAGAAACGAGAGGGCCCAAGCAGAGTTCTAAAACATAACTTCAGTATGTGCATTTTCCTCGTTCCAAATGGACGACAGCGAATAGTCTTATTATTTCGCTCCAGTGGCTTGTTTCCCCCGTCTTTGAAATGTTTTTTGTCCCCAACCCAAATCGAGACAGCGCACATGTGTTGGTAGCGCCATCCTGCCCTTGTGTAGCGGTTGCCAAGCTTTGGCGAGATGCACGTCAGGATCCGAGGGAGGATCAGGATCAGGACCAACTCGTGTCTGCCTGGATGCATGCATACATAAATTAGGCATTTGAGTGAGGATCGGTCTGGGGGAGGTGGGCGGCGCAGAGAACTGATGGACAGATCTGCCCAGCTCTATGAAACCTTGACCTTGCCCAGCAGCTCGGGACGCGAGTACAGCCAATACCAGCACCACCAATTGCGCCAGCTCGAGGCCAGGTGGTGGGTGGATGATGGTGCGTCACTGCAACCAAGGGATGTCCCGCAACAGGGGAGCAGGTGGGGGTCCCCGCCAAAACGAGAGGGCTGCCAAATTATTTGAAATCAGAGATTCGCACCTGCAAAAACGGAGGGTACACCGGTACATTCGCTCGCTCATACCAATTTCAACAACACCACACACACACAGACACACGCACACACGTGGATATTAGGTCTGGGTAAGTTAGGTCTGGGT
>JACBFG010000013.1:2790108-2805613 GCA_013435955.1 Diaporthe sp. HANT25 | reverse complement strand
ACGGACCAGCTGCGCGCGTCGGGCCTGCCCGAGGACCAGATCAAGGCCATCCTCGAGAAGAGGCGCATCAACCAGGGGTGGGGGGGCCAGCAACCGAGGCCGTTCCCAGGGCCGATGCCGCCAAGGGGGGCCTTCCCGGGCCCGCCGCCGCCGCCGCCGATGCCGGTTCCGCAGCACCCGCACCCAATGTCCCAGCAGATGACGACGACAAAGACGACGTACACGAGGATGGCGAGGCGGCACCTGAGCCTGGAGTGCCTCAAGGTCAGGGGGATCGACTACGAGCTCGACGCGGTAAGTCAACGTGCGCTTCCGTTCAGTCCCCTACCCTCACCACACAATGACGGACAGCACAAAGCTGACACATGCCACGAAAACAGAACCCGGATTACGTGCTCATCAAGCGCTGGGTGCCCCCGGAGGAGCAGAAGGAGCTCTGGTCGCTGACCAAGGTGCTCCGCGACGGGCGCGAGAAGGTCACGACGACGCTCGCCATCGAGGACCGCGGCCACCACCACCACCGCCACAAGTCGGGCGACAACCTGGTCGTCGTCAAGAAGACCAAGCGCGAGCGGTCCAGGTCCCCGAGCGTCTCTACGCTCATGTACCTCGCCGGCGCCAGGTGAATAATGCCTGGCCTACTTGCATCGTGGGGGTCGATTGCCCTCCGGGGTTGTCTGTCACCTCTGTTTTATTCTTGAAAAAGTGCTGCCATGAGCTCCTTGACAGCACCTAGATATTGGGGTTTTGATTCGCGTTGGCATGTTTTTACAATACTCACGTTAGCAGGAATGCTTTGATGATGAGATGAGTTCAGAGAAATACATCATAGCTTCATTTCACTCCAATCTCGATAATACCACCACACAAAAATTCCGCTCTTCCCAGAGGTCACCACAGTGTCAATGGTATTCAGAAAGAATCAAAATCGAGTTCCCGCGTCATGCAGATTAAAATCTCCCCGGGCTTGCCCTCACTTCCCCGAGCTTTGCTTTTCTTGCCAACTACAACAAAGGTGGTATCCCGTAGGCTCCTCTAAACACGTGAACTCCGCCGCAAAATCTGCCGAAAGACAGGAAACATCGCCTAGTACTCAACGTCCTCATCGGGCTCGAACGAGTCGGCAGCAACCTCCTCGTAATCCTTCTCCAGAGCAGCCAGATCCTCGCGGGCCTCGCTGAACTCGCCTTCCTCCATACCCTCGCCGACGTACCAGTGGACAAAGGCACGCTTGCTGTACATGAGATCGAACTTGTGGTCAAGACGAGACCAAGCCTCGGCAATAGCGGTAGTGTTGGACAGCATAGACACGGAACGGTCGACCGAGGCCAGGCCACCATCGGCAGGGGAAGCGGCAGGGACCGCGATGGGCTTCTGGTAGTTGATGCCGATCTTGAAGCCAGTGGGGCACCACTCGACGAGGTTGAACGAGGACTTGGCCTTGAGGGCGGCGACCGCGGCGTTGCAGTCGCGAGGGACCACGTCTCCACGGTAAAGAAGTGCGACAGCCATGTACTTTCCGTTTCGGGGGTCGCAGACTACCATCTGGTTGTTGGGCTCGAAGCCTGGGAGGAAATGTCAGTCAAATACAAGCGGTGAGCCGGGAGTTGCAGGTGAATAGACGTACACTGGAAGGTCAGGTCGGAGGTCTTGAAGCTCTCGTGGGAGCTCTTGCTGGCCGAAATGACAGGGGCATAGCTGATCAGAGGGTAGTGGATACGAGGATACGGGACCAAGTTGGTCTGGAACTCGTTCAGATCGACGTTGAGCGCACCGTCGAAGCGCAGGGAAGAGGTGATAGAGCTGACGACCTGGGCAATCAGGCGGTTGAGGTGCTCGTAGCTCGGGCGAGCGATATCGAGGTTACGACGGCAGATGTCGTAGACGGCCTCGTTGTCAACAAGGAAGGTGCAGTCGGAGTTCTCAATCGTGCTGTGGGTCGACAGAACGGCATTGTAGGGCTCAACGACGGCAGTGGACACGCGAGGTGCAGGGTAAACGGCAAACTCGAGCTTGCACTTCTTGCCGTACTCGGTGGACAGGCGCTCGAGGAGGAGGGCGCCGAAACCAGAGCCGGTACCACCACCGAAGGAGTGGAAAACCAGGAAACCTTGCAGACAGCTGCAGTTGTCTGTTGTGCTGTTGTAAGCTACCGCGCCCCTGCGACTCGGCACAGGAGCTGCCTGTTGGCCCCAGCGGACTACTTACCAGCGACACGTCGGATGCGGTCAATGACGTTGTCAACCATCTCCTTGCCGATGGTGTAGTGCCCACGGGCATAGTTGTTGGCGGCATCTTCCTTGCCACTGATCAGAAGCTCCGGGTGGTAGAGGTGGCGGTAGCCACCGGTGCGGATCTCATCAATGGGCGAGGGGTCGAGGTCGACGAAGAGGGATCGGGGCACGTATTTGCCATTGCTGGTCTCGCTGAAGAAGGTCTCGTATGAGCCAGCATCGCCGACGTCCTTGAGGCTGGGGTCGGGACGACCATCATGGCCAAGGCCGTGCTCGAGGAGGTAGCTGGAATGAAAGATTAGCCCCAAGTCAGTGCACAGACAGATCGGCGGTGTACTCCTTACAGCTCCCAGGCGCTGTTGCCCAGCTGAGTACCAGCCTGGCCGAGGTGGAGGTGAAGAACCTATGGCGAGAGGGTCAGTCTCGCACATCACGACAGGTCTCTGGCGTACTCTCGCGTATGGGTGCGTTGATATGGAGCTCGTGAACGGGCGAGGACGTCCTGGATGTGGACATGGGCGGATAGGGGCATATCCAAGCACGGGGCAGCTAGTCGCAGTGACCAGAAGCCGGCCGTCAACAGTGAGACAAGTCGCCGTTGGACCGTGTCATCGCCCAAGGCGTGGATGCCAGATTGAGCGAGATGAGGAAGCGTCGTGACGGGCGCCGTACGCCGGTGGTCGCTGCGCTGCGCTGTGTTGCGACAGAGCTTCACCGAGGCTCGCTCCACGTGTGGAAATAGGGGTTCAATCGAACTCAATTTGGGCCTGGCTAGCGCGCAGGATAACTCACCTCTCCGTGCATGTTTGCTTTCTAGGGGGTTTCTTGTACGATCGATGTGTCTGCGCGACTCGCGAGGGAGCAAGCTGGGCAAGATGATTCCTGGCCTGGGGTTTGCGAGGTTCAATGAAGCAGAGTCCCGGGCAGAGCTGAAGGTTGTGGGCGGTAGAGGTTTAGATGGCAGCAAGCAGGGGGGGTCGTCGTTGCTCGAATGGGGGCCCACTTGTGTTTTCTCAAGGGGAAAGGAGGGGCAAGTAGACACGCTTGACGCGCCCCACCCGCACGCAGCTCTTGTTGATTGCAATCGTTTGTCCACCCAAGTGCACAGCCCACCACCAAACGACGGATCACGCAAATGGGAACGCCTCGAATGCAGACAGCCACACACACACACCCTCACCGCTTGCATCCCGCCCGGTTGGCTCTTGGCGGCGCTGACAGTTTCAGGCACCGCGATCACGCTCGTCATTGGAGGACTATCCTATACGCATTGATAAACATGTCGGAGACAGAATATTACTAGGCAGATCTGTTATATCGACTACCAACTGGTAGCGCCTATAACGTTCATAACGGTCATTTGTATTCATCCATCGGAAGCTGCCATGGCCGCTCCCGATCACAGAGGCCCGGGCTAGAGCAGCACATGGACTCGGCTTTGAATCCGAATCAAGCTTTGGCTTCGTTGCTTCCAGAAAAGTCACTGGAAATTGGCCAAGATCGCCTCGGACATTCCGTGACAATCAATGACAGACACAGAATAGTAGAGACACAGACCTCTAAATTGAGGCGCGCCTCGAGCGACAGCACCAACACGCCGGACGCTCAGCTGGGCCATGCTTGTATGTTTGCCTGCTTCTTTGCCGCGGTTCCCGGGCAGCCTGTGCCACGTTTGACGTGTCGTCGTTCAGCGCATCCGGAGGCGTGACACGCCATTGAGCCTCAAGGCTGGGCCGAGTGGCAGCGGCTTGTTGGTCTCGAGGGCTTGGGCCGGTATTGCTGTGTGGTCTATGAGCGAGTGACGGGCAAGATCACTTCTTGCAGCTCAAGCCTCCAGGTCCAGAAGGATATCGCGCAAGTGTCCTGCGAATGCCAAGATAGCGCGTCGCCGTTGATCTCCTTGGCCGTCGTGTCGTCCCAGAACTGAAAACTCGATATTCTCTGCCGGTCGCGCGCAGGTCTGGCGCCGTTGCCCCGAGCGTGGCTTCCACAAGGAGAATGCACAGCTGAGTAAGCATCTCGGTGGTTGTCATTGCTTTTCCCGGCCTCTTCCGGATGACCTCAACCTTCGCAATCATCACGAAGAATGGTGGACTCGAAGCTTGCATGTAAGTAGAGGTCTGGGAGCGTCATTGTAAATCTCATCAAACAACGAAGGGTCACTGAACAAAAGTGGGACGGAGGGTGGTGACTTCAGGTAATCCCACAGGTTGGGGTGATTGTCCGTATTCCTATCAGTGTGCTCTCTCCTCCCATTCCTCCTCGCGAAAAGCAAGAGGTCAACTTGCGCTCACACTCCTCTTATCCCTCACCTGATAGGCCACCTCCGCACGATCAAAACATCCGTTGCGCAAGTCCATCGTAAAAGAAAAAAGCAATTATCCGTCGTCTCCTCGTAATATTAGGACCACCGAGGTATGAGGGTGGCTAGTCGTAGTAAAGATGCATGGCTGGCTGAAATTCGGTACAAGAAGCATAGACAGGAGGTGCCCAGCGCAACGCGGTTGCGGCCGCCCACAGGCGGGCAACATCCATGGCTACCGCCCTACTACAGCAGGTAGGCGAGGACGCCCATACCAGCGGCGAGGGCACCGGTACCCAGGTTCTGGATGTTGGTGGGGGCAGCAGCCTGCGAGGACGAGCTGGAAGCACTACCCGAGGAGGCAGTGGAGCTGGCGCCACCAGAGGTAGCGGAGGCCGTCTCTGACGACGAAGATCCGGTCGAGGAGGGTGTCGCGCTGTAGCTGGCCGGGTCCAGGGTACCGCATTGGTCCTGGATGCTGGTGGTGCAGTTCTCCTGGCCCTTGGCGTTGCCGACGTTGGCCTCGTTGCAGTCCTGGAATGCCTGCTGGCAGATGAACTGTGATATCGGGAGTTAGCGGCTTAAGTAGCAAGTGGGGGGCATGAGAGGCCTTACAGTAGGCATAGTCTGAGTGTAGTACTGCAGACCAGGAGCGCTGCCGTTCTGGCAGGTGCAGGAGAAGTCGAGAGTGTCCTGCGTACTCTTGTTAGCTCGTGTGCTCGGCAGCGGGGAGACTGCGGGACTGAACTTACAACATCGCAAGAGTTGTCCTGAGGGTTGGAGTCGCAGAGGGTGTTGCAGGTGGAGCTCTCGGCGCTGCACCATTGAGCTGCTCGAGGGTCAATTGATTGCCCACAAGGAGAGGAAGGGGGGGCATTGGGGATGCTTACCTCTCTCGGAGAGAGTGACCTCGGTGGGGTCAATTGTGAAGCTTGAGTTCTGGGCCGAGACCAGGAGCGCGGAGAGCGCGGAGACGACGATGAAGGAACGCATCCTGAAGAAGTTGTTGGGAGTGGTAATTGTCGAGCTTGTGACTGCGAATACACTGGCGGATGGGTCGGTAAGTGTACTGAGTGAAGCTGGACAGGGTGAGTTGGTTGTTGTTCGTATGGATGCGGACCGATCTGCAAGCAGTAGAAGCAGCTGGACAGACGACAGAAGTGAGGGTATCTCGTGACGGGGAAAGATGGGAAAAACAGAGGGGGAGCAGGTGTTTTAAGTGGGAAGGTGCGTAGGTGATCTTGCAAGCGGCTTTTATCGCCCGGGGGGGTCAGTCGTACCACACCTGTTGAGGCAACTTTGAAATTCAGAGGAGGCGGGCGACCGAGAGGAGGCAGGGGGGCCGGGGGTTGCAGTCACGATAGACAAGGGTGGCTGGCAGCTTGTCGACGAGGCCTGCAGGAAAGGAGCAGGGATGTGTCTTTTTGGTGGCGCAAACTCCGGACTCTCGGTCTAGCCCGGGTTCAGGACGAATCTGGAGAGCAGAATTGAGCTCCATCATTGGCTGCGAGAGGGCACCCTAGGTACCTGGTACTGCTGCGACAGTGCAGCGGGCAGCTTGCGGCCTCGCTCCTCCTCGGCGCGTGGTTTTTCAGTGGAGGTCGTTGCTGCCAGGTGGGTTTATTCTGAAGCATCCATGCCCTCTGAGTTTCCTCTCAGGTTCTCTCTCGCTCTTCCTCCCTCGCTCGAACCTTTTCCCCCCTTCCCTGCCCCGTTTCAGCCGATCACGATTGCCTGATGGCCACCGGGACGTGCCTGACACTTCAGTTCAGTTCGGTTCAGTCCTGCACTATTTGTGCACCGCCTCTTGTGAGCATGAGCATGTGAACAACCTCGGAGGGCAGGTCTCATCGACTCAGCTGCCCTCGGGTATGTGCGAGAGAGTAGAGTCTGTCCTGTATATCCCAGGCATAGCCGGTGACTGGAATGGAACTCTGCAATTGTTTCACATAGAACCCCGGCTCAGGCTACCTGTCTTTTCCACCACAGGCTGTACTCCATACAATACTTTGTTTTGGGGGCCAAGCAATTGCCGCGGCCCTTGTCGCAGCCAGACAGGCCAATTTTATTACGGCTGCGCTGTGTTATTCTTCCTACTCTGATTGTCGACGTGCTCGCCCTGCTGGCGCCGTTCCCGACGACTCCGTCAGATTGGTCTGGATGGAGTCGTAATCACCGAGAGTCGCCATCGCATGTGGCTCCTCCAGTCTTCTTTGGGCAGAAAAGGGCAAAGGGCGGCGGCACCTTGGCTTGACATGGAACAGGGGCCAACTCATGATCCAATTTAGGGAGGTTTTTTTTCCCTTATCGCTTCGCCTGGGCATCGTGCTGCAGCGTCTCAGGTCGTTTCCAACAGACACCACTCACCTCTCGCCCACTGCCCAGCGCTCCCTGTTCCGGCCTGTCGTCTCGAGGCATGCTTGGCTCGGCCGTTGCACACCTCTCGTGTGCTGCATGTGTGCTGTGTGTGGTATGTGCACACTCTTCTGTGCCACCTGTTTTATGCATACCAAGCATGATTATGCAGCGCACCGTGAGGGCCATCTGGGGCACGCATCTCTCTCACAAGATGGGCCAGCCGGCTTACCGCGTTGAGAAGCCGCAGAACAACAGACTGACGATGGACGGGCAGCTACGTCGAAGGAGCCGGGTGCGGGTGGTACAGGACGTACCTGCGTTGCAGCGGGTGTCGTCCGGGACACCACGCTAATAAAGTTAGCCTATGTGGGTACGTACCCCCACAGATATCATGTACACTGTACATGCACCGCTGCACACCGGTGGAGAGTCCGCGTGGAAAGGTCGCCCTCTGGCACACCAATGCACCCGGCAACCTCCCGAGGCCCGGACCCAACAGCTCAGGAGGAGCTCTCATCGACCAGCCATTTCATCCACATCATTGTTCTACTAGCCAGATCGTTAGCACGCGCCAAAATGGTCCGACGATCCGCGATCTACAATACCGGAATTCAGGCTCCATTTCTCCTCAGAGCGCAGCCGAACCCAGCTTGTGCCGTCGCAACCGTTGCACAGAGACCGACTCGCCCGGCGTAGCAACGGCTTTGGTCTGTCGTGGTGCTCATACTAGCGGCATCACCGCCTCTACGAATGACCTGTACGCCTGCGCCTCTGTCTCGTACAGGGTGGGTGGGCTGAACAAGAGACGTCACCGTCTGAAGATGGGCGTTTACGATATACTGCCATGACCGCCTGACCAGCGGCGCAGGACTTCGGATAACAAGCCCCAGTATGGGACGATCTTAGCAGTATAAAGGCCTCCGAATACGTGGCTCGCAGTCGAGTCTACCATGGATTCGCGTCTAGTTGATTACTCAGTCGAGGTCCTGCGCTCTGAAGCCGCCTGCCGGCTCGGCCGTTGCCCGACTGCCCGGAGATAGAGCGGGTGGCCACCAAGACTCGAGACGAACTACACTACCTGCGACATTGCGTTCCCACACTTGTACACTCATCTCGGGGTGTCGTAGCGCAGTGTGAACCAAACTTGTCTGTTAAATAGCATTGTCGAATTGATAGTATTTCTGAGTGGACATATCCCAGGATAGATTGCCATATGTACAGCATTAGACCTATACTCCTACCTAGGTGGTTGTCTAGACCGATGGTCGGCTCAGGCCAGTGATTGAAGGCGGCTTCGTCTCCCTATAGATTCCCACTTTACCAGACAGCATGTCTCACCTCCCACGGCAGGCGCCTCAAGCAGCTACGTGCGTCTCCACAATGTCAGCCTCTAAGATGCTCTTTCCCGCAACACCATTTGCCACGCTCCCTTGCTCCTGATTCCACCGCCAGATCTGGTCACAGACGCCCTCCAGGGTGTTACAGAGCCCCTTATACCCTATGCCCCCGTCCTCGACCGGCTTCCTCGCCTCCTCGTCCACGACCATGATGAAAGCGGCCGGCGTGAATATCGACGGCTGCAGATCCCTCGCTGGACCCTTGGGCTCGCGCAGACCCAGCCTCGTCAGGAACGGCGCCCTCGCCAGGAGGAGGGACCACCCCTCGACCAGGTGCGCGACCAGGTACAGCGGCAGCGGCGCCAGCTTCGTGACCTCCATGGGCGTGACGGCGAGCTGCTTCGCCGCGCGGAAGAAGTCGTACCACTGTATCGCCTTGCCGTTGTCCGTGACGACGTACGGCCGCCCCGCGCACCTGGGCATGGGCGCGAGCGCCAGGGCCGCCTCGAAGGCCAGGTGAGCGAGCGACACGTTCCACCCGCTGACCTGCTGCTGGATGATGTGAGGCGTGAAACTCGCGACCTTCTGCTGCTTAAGCATGCTGCCGCAGATGACGTCCGTGGGCAGCCCGTAGATACCGTTGCCCGGGCGGATGCACCCCGTCCGGAACCCGGGCCCGTTGGCGGAGCACACCTCCCTCTCGGCGATTGCCTTGGAGTACGCGTAGTTGGAGAAGTACTCCCCGTGCGGCCGGAGCGGCCTGTCGAAGTCGCGCTCGTCGCAGATCTGGAAGTAGCCGTGCGGCTGGGACCGCCACGGCGGGATGAGGAAGCGCGCGGGGCGGAGGGACACGGACGCGGACGAGGTCGCGACGAAGATGTCCGCACCTGCGGCCCTGGCGGCTGCGAGGACGTTGCGCGTGCCGTCGATGTTGACGCGGCTTGTGCGCTCCCAGAGGAGCAGCGAGCGCTCGCCCGGGCGGATCGTCGCGACCGTGTGGAACATGGTCAGCGGGAGGTGCGCGACGTCGCTGGGCCAGGGCTTGGCGAAGGCCGCCTCGACAGAGGCCGGGTCCGTAATGTCTGTCTTCACGTAGTCGACGGTGGTGGCCTGGCCGTGCGTCATGTCGGACCTGGAGGGCTTGCTGAAGTCCAAGATGCGGATGGATGAGGGCGACTGGCCCCGAGAGAGGAGGTTGAGGACGATGTCGCCGCCGACCAGACCTGACCCGCCGCACACGACATACCTCCTGTCGAGCTTCGGCGGCAGGACTTTTGCGAAATCAATCGGCTTCTTGCTCATCCTCTCGTACGTCTCTTGAATCTCGCTCTCCGTCCAGGGGCTGCCCCTCCACGCCCGTGCCTCTTCTGGCACATTCTCCATGGCTTGATTCAACCTGTACAGATAGAGCAACAACAAAGCGAAGACAGCGATTGCCGCAACCGCGGCCATACTGAGGCCCATGATAGCAGTCCTGGTAGCCCTCCGGAAGGGTCGCAAAACTGGTAAAAATGAAAAGGAGACGAGCTAGTGTTGGCACCCGGAGAGGGCAACTTAGTAAAGCAGCACTAGTCCAAGTGGGAACGGTTGGCGAGCGCTTTCTGTATGCAACCCGGCCCAACGGCGACTGGAAGAAAGAACCCCGAAAGATATGTCCTCACAAGAACAACGTCTAGGTCAAGTTAGAATCTAGGTGTGTGATTTCCCGCTAATTACAACGTGGAGGTGATCGTCACTTTGACCGCTCGCACAGGCATCCCCTGCGATCCACCCACGAAACTGTCATAGCTCGGACAGCACCACGTTTGAGCTAGCAGCAGCAGTAGATGCCGAACTCTTTTTTGATTCTGACGATATCTGTGAGATGCAACCCCTGTTGCCTTCAGGCGAGATAAATTGACATTCTATCGATTGAAGAAGAGCCTAAGCCGCCACACTTCTCACCATATTTCAATGCCAAAGCGCATCGTTCCACATGGAGAGACCACATCTGTCTGGGCGGGAAAATACTGGCGCCAATTGCAACAGCCCCGAATCGTCTCACTGTAGATGCCGCGTGCTCTAAAGCGAGAGGTTGTAGGGAGTGGCTGATTGAGAGAAGCCAGGGTCGTGGAATGGTCCTCGTGCCCCTGGTGCAAGGCTCAAAACGCGTAGGCGCCCACTGTCCGTCGCTCGATCCTCTTCTCGACACGGCGCTGTCCGTTCGGACGCTCGACGCGAACACGCTCCGGGCTCGCAGCCTCCTGGGGCTTGTCCGCCTGTTCAGGGACGGCGACCCTGGGCCTAGAGGTCCCGATGAGCTCGTTCTCGACGATGGGGATCAGTTTGCCATCGTCCAGGAGCACGTCCTTCTCCTTGAGCTCGTCCTCCATCTCGCTCTGTGCCTTGAGGTACTCGTTCATGATGTAGTCCTTGTCGTCCTCCAGGCACCGGATATGGAACCAGTCGTGCTTTCCGTCCCAGGCAAAGTGAGCCTGCTCCTGCAGTTGAGTTAATGGGGCAAGAACCATCTCTCATGACCTCTGCTGGGTTACAGCCGTGATTCACCGGTCTTGTGGTGTTGATAATGCACTTACCAACTCGCAGCTCTCCAGAACCTCCAGAATGCGCTTGCAGCCCTCTGGCAACCAAGACCAGAGGCTCGACAGGTAGAACTCTACAGTTCTCTGGTTGGAGGATTCGGAAAGCATGATGCTCAGTTGGTTGAGGTAGGAGTCGTGGAGCTGATTATGTTCTTTGGGTGCTGACAATTTATCTGCCTTGTGAGTTGTCAGTAGTTGGCTCCTTAGCAGTGATGACCAGTGTACCAAGCCTCGGGATGGTGTTGCGAGGAGGAGAGAACTTACTGCTGCTTTGATTGCTGGGTGATGACTGGTGGGTCGCAGGTGGCAGGAACCATTGGAAGTGCCGAGGAAGGAAGCACGTCTCGATTAAATAAGAAAGAGATGGACAAGTGAGATAGGCACAGGGCGGGTGTAGGGAGTTGGACCAGGGAACGTGCTAATTGAGCAAATGCAATTGTTTCAAGCAAGTGAATATCAATAATTGCTTGCACAGTTGGGATGATTGATTGCTATTGAAGCCAGGAACAATACTCAGGTGGCTCTGGGAAGGTAGCAGAACAATGGGTGGAAGAAGGGTCGTACAACACCTGCCACTATTTTTCACTCTTTCCGGTTTGAGTGAGGCCATGCATGCCAGCAAGATTGTGTGCACTACAGGCTGCCCAATCAATGGTGCGTTGGAAGGCACAATGGCTGATGCTAAGGGTCAGAATCAAGATGAGAGGTGTTATCTGTGAGTGTTGTACAGAGCTGGAGTAAGGACTAGGGAATGTGAAAGAAAGAAATCATGCAAGTTCAGGACATCGACCAGCTACGTGAACAGTCCTTCGTTCCAAAGAGAAAACAGCTGGGAAGACACTATAGACTATAGCATGCGTAGCAAATAATAGGGAAGTTGGCACAAGCCCAAAGGGCCAAGTAGGTCAAGTGCCCAAGTACGACAATGTGCCACAGCTTCAAACATTGGTTTAATTCTTCAATTGAGATAGCCTTTGACGCCACCTTCTATCCTTCGCGTATGAAGTGTGATTAAGTCTCGTGCCCAGTCAAAGAGACAAAGTGTGAACCTATAGATACAGGAACTGAAAGTCATCATAACATCATCGAAAGATGGCCCTCCATTGTGCAGTTTGATCTTCAGCTGGCACGCGTCTTTTTATATTTGGGAAGTTCAACAAAGAGAATACCCCCGACTCCCTGAAACACCGTGATATGTGGTTGATCTTGATGCGCCGCTGCGGACTGATGCCTTGGAAAGATGATGGGTGAGAATCGAAGAAACCGGGTCTCATGCAAGGCCTATCCGCCTCTGCGCATGGCCCTTGAATTAAGGAGAGTTTGTTTAGTAAGGGCTCGGACAATCACACAATCTTCCATACCCGGCCGTTGTAGAGAAAAGAGGGACCGTTCCCGGTATCAAGCGTTCAAATAAGGGGTATCTCCGTCTCCAAATCGCAGAGAAAGCAGGCAGCAGGAAAGTCGTGAAGTAGAATATCGAAAATGGGTCGACCTAATGTGGTAGGTCGTTTGAAAGTGAGCCGGCGAGGAGCCCATAGGGTAGGCAAGAGGTGCGGACTGTGTGTGGCCGGGCTCACTGGGCCCATTTGACGTTTGACTTGATGTTCAGTGCCCACCTCAGCTTGTCGAGTGTCTCCTTAGCCTCCTGCAGCATGCGTTCTTGGTCTGCTTCTGTCTTGGATGCGTTCGTCTTGATGTTTTGTAATAGGGCCTCCTGCTCCTTCTTGTAGGCTTCGAATTGTCGCGCAAGAGCATCCTTCTGCTGTAACAGGTCCTTTATGTTTCCGTCTTGTTGGTCGCACAGCTCTCTCAGAGTAGTGATCTTCTCGTCATCCTTTTTCCTCTCAGCAACCAGACTGGCTACCTCTTTGCCCATCTTCGTCGTGGCGCGCTTGACTTCCTCGCCTTGATCCTTCCAGTGGCTGCTGATGGCGTTGTACCGGCCCTCCATCAGCGCCGCGTGGGTCGTGGCGTTCTCGACCTTCCTGGTCGTCTCGTCTCGCATCTTCTCCATCTCGCCTTTCCAGGTCTGTTCCTTGGTCTGGGCGTCGCTTGTCCGTTTCTTCTCCAGTTCTATAACTTCTTGCAAGCCCTCAACCTGACGCTCTTTCCTGGCTAGCAGGGTCTTGGTGACGTTGGCTTCCAGCAGCCGGCTCTCGTAATCCGCGACCATCCTCTCCATCTTGTCCTGGAGAAGTTTGGCCTCCCGTCTCGACTCCTCCGAGTTGAGCTTCTCGATTCGTAGGTCTCGCTTCAGCGCCTCGTTCTCAGATATAAGCTTGTTCATGACACGGCCCGTCTTTCCCAGCGCGGCCTTGCCTACTGCCGAGTCAAAGCCAGCCTCATCTTGTCCCTCCGCGTTCACCTTGGCTGCTGACCGCTCCGGCCCTCCAATGCTGCTCTCCCTCTGCGGTATGTCAACGGATCTTGGGGATGGGGCGCGTCGATTTCCATCGTGGCTGGCATTGGCCAGGTATTGTGCTGATATCTTGGGCCTGAGGCGGCCTGCTGGTATCCTGTCTGACGTGCCATTTTGGTCATGTTGTCTCCTCTCCATTGGGGGAGACATCGCACTGGCGTTGCTATTTGGGGAGCTCGAGAGCACAGAGTTTGAGCGACCGTTGGAAAGCGAAGGCGAGGCCTCGAGGGAGGATTCAGCTAGGGGTGTAGGGCCGTCGTCGAAGCTGGAGACTGGCCGGATCGATGCCATTCTCCGGGGGGTGCCGTTGGAGCCGTCAGGAGCCAGGGCTGAGGACGGGCGACGGTCGGAAGGGGAGCTGTGTGGGGGCTTCAACTCCTGGGGTGGCAGGCCGTCGTTCGCGGCGCTCTTCGAGTTGGTGAGCACGTGGGAGGCAGAGCTGAAGCTGGGTCTGGGCGACTTGGCCGACTCATCGATGGACAGCCTGGATATGGAGGAATCTGCTGTCCCCGGCCGGCTGGAGGCGTCTTTGTCGTGGCGTGTCAGCTTGCTCGCTTTGGACTTTGGGGAGAACATGAGCTTCCTCATTTTGGGCAAGGTTTTCCAACACGACTCTTGTCGTGCCTGGCCCTGGTCCCTGAAAGTGTAGTGTTTGAAGTAGGGAATCCGACGTGCAGTAAACAAATCAGGGGCAATGTGCCGAGCCAAATGACAGACAGTGGAGCCTCACTCGCTTTGGCCTGCGTGGCTGCATTTAGGTGTGGATGTTTCAGAAGCACTGACGTACCCTTGTTGTCCTTGTGGATCACGAAGGCAGGATTCCTCGAGGAATGGGTCCTCCTCGATGTGTTGAAAAGGAAATGGGGCATTTCTGGCTGGCCGACGTTGCCTGAACAGTTATGGCAAGCCAGAGAGGAGCTCACGGCAGCCGCTCTGTTGTGCAGGCGTGTCGTATTGTGTTACTCTCAAGGTTTCCCCTTTGCTGAAGTCTAAAACGAGGCACAGTCGAGGGTTTCCCCTGCCGCTATGCCGAGTAAGGGTTCTGGCGGCTCGTAGTGGTTGCAGAAAACGAAACGGCCTTGCGCTTAGGTACAGCAAAGTGAGATCAAGAACGACGTGAAAGAGACTCCGGATGCTAATGATGCTTTCAGAAGAACTGCAGTGAAAGAAGTGACGGCGAGGGGTATACGGGACAGCTGACGGTGGCGGGCGACATCCAAGGGTGAATGAAAGAGATTAAAATGTGGTTCATTGGAAATACTGGACGGCATCTCTTGGTGTCAGGATACATCAGTCAGCGGTCGTTGGTCTCACTTGTGGCCAGTGGCCCTGCATGGGGAAGGCTCGAGTGCGGCCTCTGTATCAAGTGAAGCCAGGTCCATCCCCAGAGCCCATGGAAGGTGTTTATTGACCACCTGTGTAGGGCCTGTTAAGGAGACCCTGATGATTGACGTGTTTTAAGGCTGATGGTACATACGGGTGACGCGCCTGCTGCACCGATGGCGCCCTTCCACAGCAACCAGGAATGGAGGGAGGGGCTATCCTTGTCAACTTCATTTCCCCTTCCAGAATACCATTTTGGCTGCCCACACAGCACATGCCTGATTCCAGAATGCCATCTGCCTTGTCACAGACAAGAGGCTCCCTACTCATCACAGAGATGGCAAACTAATCCGCCCGATATATGTAAGCAGGATTTTGGCCTTTGACAGGATTTCAAGGAGACGCCTGCTGGCCCATGGACCGACCATCTTTGCTGAAAGGGCTGAAGGGCTAGAATTTGTAGCCCCGTGTTGCTCTAATGGCGCGCATGAAAGAATGGATTGGGCCCGCCCTTTTAATATTATATTTGGTATTTGCTGACCCATAACCACCTTACACAGCCTTGTTAATCTCTTCGATACAAACTTGTGTGCTCGCAGTCTGCCAAGTGTCATTGATCTTTCCAGTCTAATGCAATTTTGTGTGATGCTTTCAAAGGCCTAGGCCCTGTTCCCGACCCCCACTCACCTTTGTTATTGAAGTTTGCAACGGTCGACTACTTGGTAATAAGGGGCTGCAGGGTAACTGAGGATGGTATGAGCCCAAAATCCAAGTGAATGCCATATAGGGTGATGTTCTATGATATCGGATATTTGCACCCGTGACAACGGAGGGCACACTGGTACATAATGTGCTTGCTGATAATAATGAACACCACCACATACTCAGAACCAACTCACATACCCACATACGAATATTAGGTCTGGGTGTGTCATGTTTGGGTATGTGAC
>JACBFG010000013.1:2748203-2778734 GCA_013435955.1 Diaporthe sp. HANT25 | reverse complement strand
GACCCAACACACCCAGACCCAACACACCCAGACCTAACACACCCAGACCTGATATCTATGTGTGTGTGTGTATGTGTGTGTGGTGTTAGTGAAATTGGTATGAGCGAGCAAGTTACGTACCGGTGTACCCTCCGTTCTTACCGGTGCGAATCTCTGATTTCTAGTCTAATTGATTGCATGGTAGGGTGAACCAACTGAGCATTTCCGCACTACGACCGTGTGCGAAACAACTGACTCGAGAAGGGGGTGTGTGGAATGCGAGGGTGCGCAATAGCGAGGAGGAAGGAAGAGCAGAAGCAGAAGCAGGGGCAGAGCAGGGCAGGGCAGAGCAAACGAAAGGGGACGGACGGGACAGACAGAGAGAGAGGAGAGACAACGTGTCACTGTCCCCACAGCAGAGCCTCATCTTTGCTGACATGATGAGACTGTGTAACCAGGAGCGTGCCGTGTCGTCAGGGTGCTGGGCTTGTTGTTGCGGTGCTGTGCTGACCGAAGAGTCGGAGAGCGGGCCAACAATTATCTCGTTTGGTCCCGCGCTAGATCCTAGTGGGGCACCGCCGCCGGCGATGCGGCTTTTGAGTGGACGGACGGGCGCTGGCCCCCAGCTCTGATCCTTGCGAGGCGGAGTTCAAGGCAGTCCAGGGAAGTCCAGGGCTCATCCCATCGCAGGCCCGCCGATGCGAGCTAGGCCCCATTGAGCCGGGACAACTCGCTGTTGCCTAAACCTCTGGTCCGTCCGGTCCGCGCCTTCCTAGCAACTCCAACGTCCAACCCCGTCCAGCCCGCCCAACTCCACCCGCTTCTTTCCTCCTCTTCAACCTCATTTCATCGTGTTGGTTGTCCCTGTGTGATTTGCCCACCCTCTAAAAACCTTCTTTCATCCTCTTGCTGCTGACTCCCGAGTGTCCTGAGGCCAACGTGACGGCTTGAACTACCCATCCATCTGCTCGGACTCGATCTTGCTTGCACCCGGAATCGCGCGAGAGAGCGAGAAAGAGAGAGACCACATTAGACCCCCCTGAGGCCAAACCCCAGACACCCGCCGCCGTCTCACGCCAGAGCCTTGTTGGCCACCCACCCGTCGTCGTCGTCTTACTCTCCCGTCCTCTCCGTCTTCTTTCCTCGTTTTCAAAGGGCCTCGCTCTGTCCTTTATCTGGCCTCATTCCCCGCCACCTGCTACTCCCTTGCAATTCCGCCGTGGCCCTGGGCAACTCGCAACATCTCATCTCGAAGAGACGTCCAGACCTCGATTCACATCTGACACACAGGCCGTCAGCTTGGCCTGAGAAGCCGTTGCGGTGTCCACAACACAGCGTACCGACTGTCTGTCAGCGTAAGGGCTCCATTCTCTCTGTCCTCTCCGCCTCCCTCCCCCAGTCCTCTGTGGCAGTCCCCGTCTCCTCTTTCCCACGTCCCAAGCCGACTGAGTCGGCCGATCTTTGGCCTCACCGTGTGTCGTCACAGACGAGACGAGATCGGGGCCACATATCTGCACCTCCGCTCGTACTATCGACGCACCCGTGTGACTCACCCCCCACCGAACCATATCCCGCGCTCAGCCTTACATGCAAGACACTCGCTGACCCTGGCTGGCCTGCCGCAGTCGACACAGTGTTCCCTCCAACGCCAGAACCATTAAGTCCTTAGCCAACCCCACACCAGCCGGCACAACATGTCCAATCCTCGTAGGACTCCGGCGACTCACCCGGACGGGGCCTTGACCCTTAAGACCAACATGCCCCTCCGGAAAGGCCTCACCTTCCACTCCCCTACATCTCCTGGCTCAGACGTTTCCGCCTTCAGACCCCCGTCTCTGCCACGTCGATCACAGACCAACCTTGACGACGTGATCGATGCTCACAAACGACGGATGCGTATCACCCTCGACAGCATCGACCAGACCCTGTCGGCCTCCCAGGACGAGTCCAAGACCTTGGTCGACAAGACCTTCCCCTTCCCCGACGGCCTCCGCAAGCACTCGGTCGCCATGTTGGACGAGCCTGATAAGGAGCGGCGCGTGCTGCGCCCGCGATCAACTCTCCGTCGTCCCGCCAGACACCACGAATCAGACAGTGGTCTCGGCACTTCTGTCGCGACATCCAAAGACAAAGCCGCCGCCGACTCTGGCAAGAAGGGCAAGACATCATCCGTCAAGCCGTCCACTGTCACCCGGTCCGCCGCTGCGACCACTACCCTGCCTGGCCTGAGCAACCGGGCCACAAACAAAATCTGCGAGCATATCCTGAAACCGCTTCTCGCAAAGCCTGAACTCAAGACCTTCCACCCACTTGTTATTGATTGTCCCAGAAGGATCAAGGAGAAGGAGATCCTTTGTCTTCGGGACCTCGAGAAGACACTTCTACTAATTGCACCTGTAAGTGAGATCCAAAGAGATCTTGGTATTCGTGGAGATACTTATCGGGCCTTGTTTTCAAAGGAGAGCACCAAAGTCGCAGACCTTTGGCTGGACTTTTGCCTTACCACCGTCCACTGCATCCAAGCGACTGTTGAATACCTCAGTGACCGAGAACAAACTCGGCCTCGTGACCCTCCTTACGGAAGCGGATACTTTATCGACCTTGTGGAACAACTCCAAATCTACGCCAAACAGATCGCTGACGCCAAGGACAAGAAGCCTACCGGAGACAACATGGACGTGAATGCGTATGCTCACCCCCTTAATAACCTCAAGCAAACCTTTGCTAACCGGATCTCCAGGTCCGACGAGATCAAATTGCATGGCGGCATCCACGTCAATGGCCGACCAGTACAGCTTGTCCGTGTGAACAAGGACGGCAAGGCAATCTCGCTAGCCACCGGCGAGGTCGTCGAGATGGACGAAGAAACCGATGGGCCTGTCAAGGTCAAACGGTCGGCTTCCGAAGAGGCGGCCGATGAGGATGAGATCATGCGCTCCATGGCGCGAAGGAAGAAGAATGCGAGCCCAGAGGAGCTGGCGCCCAAGAAATGTCGCGAGCCGGGCTGCACCAGAGAATTCAAGCGACCCTGCGACTTGACCAAGCACGAGAAGACTCACTCTCGGCCCTGGAAGTGCCCCATCGAGAGCTGCAAATACCACGAGTACGGCTGGCCCACAGAGAAGGAGATGGATCGTCACTGCAATGACAAGCACTCGATCGACCCCCCGATGTACAAGTGCTTGTTCCCTCCCTGCCCCTACAAGTCCAAGAGGGAGTCCAACTGCAAGCAGCACATGGAGAAGGCCCACGGGTGGCAATATGTGAGGACCAAGACAAACGGTGGCAAGAAGACAAGCAAGGCCGGCAGCGTCACCACCAGGACACCGCAGATTCAGGGTCTGCCCACGCCTATCAGCAATCCCAGTGTTGGTATGGCTACTCCTCCCGAGGAGAGGCTCCAGTACCAGCCCAACAGTATCGAGTTCCCTACCTATATCCCAGAGGCGGAGCCTTTTAACTTCAACACGCTGCCCCAGGAGATTCACCTGGACACCATGGACGCCATGGACTATTCTGATTATTCGCCAGTTGACAACGCGACCCCGATCACAGACCCTGGCCTCGACAGCTCCTCCATCACCTTCCAAGACGCGTCCACAACGGACTATCAATGGGATGACATCTACAGCGCCAACCAGGCGCAAGTGCCTGCGCCGACATTCAACAAGGAGCTTGCCATGCAGTTTGCGGCTTTCTCGGAGGCAGAGCTCTGCAAGACGCAGGTTGCGCCGCACATTTCTCCCATCGGCCAGGGCAACGCGATGCTGTATACTCCACACTCGCTGGCAGATGTTGATGAGAGCTTCGACGATATCCCTGTTGGCATGAATGGTGGGGCTGACTTCCTCCTGTTCCCACCTGGCACCGAGGCCAAGCCCATGACGTACAACGAGTCTCCACTCTTCAGCAATGAGATGCCTTCTGTCGCGGCCGGCTACTCGCAGCCAAATTCACAGGAATTCTGGGGTGTTGACTGGTCGGCCAACCAGTACGGATACTCTCAGCACTAAATTGTACTAGAGGGTCTCAGCAACTCTATGCTGGCGACCAATTGGGAAGCGGCGATCATGTTTTACGATTTTAACGATAGCGAGCGTTCAGAGGCGATGACGGCGACTGATGGCGACACCAGATTGGCAGCTGCGCCTTCAAGATGGTTGGCTCGTGCAATTCTTGTAAACATACATACATTTCAACTGAGGACTGGGTTTTGTGGTTCTGTTTGCTCTAGCGTCTCCTGAATTACTCAAGTCTTCATCTTTCGTCCTCGGAGGCTTCGAAAGAGATTTTGAAATGGGAAGAGATGGAAAAACATTCAAAGGAAAGAAAGAAAAGACCAAAAAAAAAAACATCTTCAAGCCGCAAGACTCCTCGCACTGAGGCCGGACTTTGCTATACATACCAGGTTCTTGGGTAATTGATGGGAGGATTTGGGAACCAACCATGGTGGCATTCGGTAGAAGCTCATCACAAATCAGACAAGACTTTGCACGTCACGACAGACACATTGCTTGATCCATCGTGTGTTTGCACCGTACGCCCTATCTCGACGATCTAGTGCAGCTGCGCCCAGTTGTTTCTACAATGGGCCTTGATTCTGTACATGGCGCCAACGCCAACGATGCAGTGTGACGAGGAGAGGCAGTGCATCTATCTGCTCACCGTCTGGATGTAACTTGCAGGAGGGCAGTGCAGCCGCCGGCTGAGCGAGCTAGTCTCCTCTCCCCCGCTCACCCAAAGCTGCACTGGCGTGCTGGCTTTCTCGTTCAGGCCCGCTTTTTGAGGCTCAAATACACACGTGACTCGACTGGATCTCCATTGAAAGCTTTTTCCACCTCTCCCCTGGCGCAAGCTTCCCCAACCCAACCTCCTCCTCACCCGAGCATCATGCCGCGCGAAGCAACGTCTGATGCAGGCACAGCCATGTTTCAAGCGGCCACGCTTGCTTGATGCGCGATCCAACATCGCGGCGCATATCGCGCGCGCCGTCGCGGTCCCCGGTGATCGAAAGCTGGTTGCCTCTGGCCCATTTCCCCGCTTCGACTTGAGGCTCTGCTCGCTCTGGCCGATATGATGAGGCGCTCGGGATCTGCGACGTGACGCGATGCGACGCGATGCTGTCATGGACTGACTGTCGCAGACTGACTGTTCTCTCGGTTTGCTCCTCGTTTCCCACAAGGGACCTGCCCAGGTAAGCTCGACTTCTCTTTCACACCCCCCATCGCGCGTTGTGGTCACCCGTCCCTTGCCGTCCTCCCTCCTCCCCCCAACCGCCTTTATATGATGAGTCTCAAATCTTTGCATTTGAAAACCCTTTACTCTCGAAATAGGAAGAGCCGTCTGAGACTATCCCCGGGCTTTTCATTAAGCCCCCCGGCTGCCTCCGCAACATGTCCCGGCGAACCCTATCCTTCCACACAGAGTTGGGACGCCTGCATCGTCACATGCTGGCGGGGATCGCGCGGGATGTGGTGTGGCGGAGGGGTGGGGATGGTAGTGCTTTGAAATCTGGGTTTCTGATAAGATGGTTGCTGTTGCTGCTTTTTTTGTGCCGAGGACGGGGATACATCTACCGCCGCGCTGTTCTGAGGACTCGATGAAGCTAACATCTCTTCGGATATAGGTGAGCCGTGGCACGCGCAATCGCAGTCGCCTTTACTGGGGGGTATTTGTGACCTCTGCCGTATGGCTGATGTTTCTGGCGGTCGGTAAGTTTGACTATCCATCGGTGGTCAGGTTGGACTACACCTGTCCCGCTCCTCGTGCCATTCCCAGATGTTAGGTAGATATGAATCAAAACAAGAAGTGATGCCCAGATGTTCCAGAAATCAACTTTGCCGCCGTGCCATTGCCTGTTGCTTTCTCCCATACTTCCATCGCTCTACTTGCTGAGGCTCCTTCGCTGCCAGCCTCACTAGAGTGACGACCTTGGCACAGAAATTCTCGAAATTCGTCTGACACCGTGTTCGAGATATACGTCCTCCCAGTCATCGTGATTTGAGAGCGGGTTTCGAACACATCAGGCGCTCCTCTGGACATGATGGTCATGATTGTACTTGGTCAGATTGGTCCTCGAGGCTCGTGTCTCTGCTTCACAATCAAATAAGGCTTCCAAGGACATGTACAGTGACCGGAAATCACGGGAAAGACGGTGCCTCTCTGGTATACCAGTATGATCAAGTACACTTGCCCACAGCCAATTCACTTACCCACCACACACACTTACACACACCCAGACCTAACACACCCAGGCCTAACACACCCAGACCTAATACACCCAGAACCAGTATACCCACATGGGTATATAAATCGGCCATGGGTATGTGGTGGGTGTGTGGTGGGTGTACAGATTGTCATTAGCGAACGTGCCGGTGTACCATCGTTTTTGCAGGTGCGAATGTCTAATTCCAAACAAGAAACTTTAGCCACGCCCTTTGCATGTCCAACAAGAGAAGGAAGGGAACGGCTTTGCAACTACGGCACAGAAACTTTGCGGGTACCGAGGGTTTTCGGACAAAATCCATCGGGCTTTCAGAAGTCGCGTGAGGAAATCACCGAAAGGGTGCTGGGCCACGTTCCCAACTTGAGATTACAGCACTTGCCTTGTGTTTCCTCATGAAAGCACAGGCATGACGCATCTAGGTCCAAGGTCCGTTGATAGGGAAGCTTCCTTGGGCGTGATGGAACAACCAGGACCGTCCTGCAGGATGTGGAAGCAGGGTGACTAGAGACGTCGATACGTTTCGTCCACGATCTGAGTGCCTCAGGATGAATAGATAGACCAGCCAAGCCGAGAACAAGCTCGAATCGCGCAGAATGCTGACACTAGTATGGCTTTCGAATATATTCACGTTCATGGACTACTCTAGCTCTCGTCGCACTTATACGCCGGGATATACAGACAGATAGGAAGGTCGAGACAAAGAACACGGTTCTGCCTCTTCCCTCTGATCTCGAACATTATCCATCGGCATTTCACATTGCACCAGTTTTCCACCATAGATCATCCCCCACTCCTCTCATCTCTCTCTCTCTCTCTCTCTCGCCACCCTCCCCTTACTCTTCAACATCCCCTACACCGTGGGATATCTTGCTCGCATGAGCTGATGCATTATCTGATCGCCGAGTATACTTCAACTTCCAGGACACGAACAGGAAAAAGAAAAAGTGTGTAACAA
This sequence comes from Diaporthe sp. HANT25, assembly GCA_013435955.1. Taxonomy (NCBI): domain Eukaryota; kingdom Fungi; phylum Ascomycota; class Sordariomycetes; order Diaporthales; family Diaporthaceae; genus Diaporthe; species Diaporthe sp. HANT25. Next base: position 2,771,574 of record JACBFG010000013.1, on the reverse strand, counting down.
CGCTTCCGAGATGATGTAGCTGTGCCACCGGTCCAAATATGTTATGCTAGGACGGGTTGCGTGGATATCATAGAGCATGAGCGAGTGTATGTATAGCTTGGCTGGCCTAACCTGGGCCAATAGTAGAGACATGACGTAGAAAAAAAAGTCGAGCTGTATGAAGTATGTGCAATGCGAATCGAAGTGGTGATAGTACAAACACGCTTGACGCTGATGCGATGATGCGGTGACGAGGACGGCATTCGGGGACGCCGACTTTGTCCTCGGCAAGGCAGATGCTGGTGGAGGCGACGGCAGCGCCCGGCGGGGTGTTTGAAGGTGATCTTGAAACCGACCAGGACCCAGGTCGTGTCATGTGTTTTAGCCATGGGCATTGGCGAGCTGGAGCGACACAAGTCCGTTCGGCTGGTGTCGCGCGCAGTTGCTCGCGATCAGTTCACCACAACCACCATCCCCTTTCTATAATGATGACGAAAGCTCTAGAGCTTGCTTTCACCTGACAAGGAATACGAGAGAACCGCAGGCAACTCGTAGAGTATGAAAAGTGTGTCGGGTATAAGTGGTCAATAAACCATGAGTGCTGCAGTTGCTGAAGACTGGCGAGCAACGGAAATTAATTGCGGTTTTGTTGTTGATTGCCAATGTTCAGCCAGCTCATGTCTGAAGTGTCTGCTCTGTCCAGCTGCGGTTGCTGGCTTATGCCGCTAGGAATGTTTCGTGGCATCGGCGGTCGGTGCTCGCTGGGAGTGGGAGGCATAGGGAATGCGTTGCTGTACATGCTGCTCGTCGCACGACCATTGCCGGTCCAGGGCTTCGAGGCCGCGGTCGGATCCCATGAGTCCTGTACACTCGCAGGTATGCCGCTGGAATAGCCAGAAAAGTCCGAGTCCCGGCTATTTCGGTCGCTGTATTCGGCACTCATGTGTTGCTTGACGGCGGCGGGATAGTTGCTGACGGTCGGGGATCCGGAGTTGACGCGATTGAATCGAGGCCTTCCATCGTCGACGTTGAGTGGTGGAACCGTTGCACTGTCCTTGGTCATGCGGTAGCGTGGGTCGATACCATTCCCGTTCGTAGAGTAGTGAGAACCTTCCGAGGCAACTGTGTTCCGATTCGTCTGCTGCCCATTCCCATAGCCCAGGATATTGAGGGCAGCACTGTCGCCTGACCAGTAGCGGTTCCAACCGGAGCTGCGTCGCAGCCCATCCTGCTGGTCGGCGGGTACGCGCAGACCTGGCCGGGGCTCAGCCGTATCGGCGGCGAATGACACGCCCTTCTCCTCCCTCAGATCTGGCGCGAGAGCCGGAACGGGACGCATGGGCGCCATTTGACTCGTGCCATTCATCCCCTTCATCTGCTTGTTACTGGAACCAGGTCTCGGCCCTCCCTCCATGGAACTCTTGGGTCCCTTGCCCATCAGGATCGCCATCGATGAGAATGACCCTGTCGACGCCTTCGGTTGGTGCGAGCGCATGAAAGTGGGGTTCGTAGGTGAGCGTGGGTAGCTCTCGGTCACAACAGCCATTCCCTCCTTCTCTGGCCTCTCTGAGGCGCCGCTGGCTCGTCTGGCGTGGCCGGCCTGAATGAAGTCTTGTGTCCTCTTGCGCTTTCGAATCTGGCAGTAGAGCAGGATCAAGAGGACCAGAGCACCGCCAATTGAGCCGAGAACAACACCCAGGATACCGTTGGTGCCCAGTCCGGACGAAGAGGTCGATGTCGAAGACGAATGGGTAGAAGATGAGGTAGTCCCAGCTGCCGCGGTGGTCTCTGGTGTGGCCGTAGGACTCAGGGTGTTAAACAAAGTGCCACTTGCTGATGTTGAAGTAGCCGTGGCGGAAGATGATGAGGACGATGAAGTTACGGACAGAACCTTCTGGTCGTCTTCGGATAAGAGCGCCGTCGCATTGACCCAGCTGTTGGCTTTTGCGTTGAAAATACACAAGACATCATCCGTGTTGCCGCCCGAGAGCACGACCTGCCCATCGTCTGATTCTGCGGCGGCATAGTTGCTGCGGACCGCCGTAGATGCATAGGTGGAATTGTAGGTTGGCCAATTCTCTTGCGTCAGGGAGGTTGCCCGACGTCCGAATTCATCCTGGCCTGACCGTCGGTAGTCATCTGATCGTTTCGTGACAGCCGCGGCCTTGGTAACCGGTGCCCCGTGCTCATCGATCAGAACAGTGCGATTGGCGACATTGGGTGACACTGACATGTCGAAGGTGATAAGGTTTTTCGAACCGTCGTCGCCCGAAATCAAGACGGCCTGCCACTGCTCGGTGCCTGTTTTCAGCGGAGATGCCAGTGTGGCTCCAGAGTTGGACCACCCAGCACCGACTGTGAACAGCATGACCTGAGTATTTGTGGCACTGCCACCGACCATGGCAGCTTGTTGGTCCGACCATCGAAGCAATATAGGCTTGGACGTCGGGGGAGCACCTTCATTTTGGTAAGCGAGCACAGAGTAAGGCTCGGTGGCGCTGATGCTGAAAGTCTGTGTCGAGGGGTTCGTGTCGCCGGCCTGGCTGCCAGCATAGACAACGATGGAGTCGGAGCCCTCGAGATACACGGCGCCGTGGTCGGTCCTATTCTGAGTGACAGGGACGACGGGTTCGATCGAGTCCCAGGTGCCGGTCGAGTACGTGTACCTTTGCAGGCCTTTGTAGCCTGACGAGCCTCCAGTCCCGCCGACGACGTAAAATGCAGTCTTGGAGCCGACGCAAGCAGCGCCGGAAACCCCTTCCCCTTGCTTCAAGGTCTTCCACTGCGACCCTTTCTCCAGGCTCAAGGATTGGAAGGCATCTGCTGAGTAAGTATACAGAGTGTTATTATATACGACAGAACATATGTTGTCCAGTGCAACCTTTGGCTTAGGCTGCCCGGCCGAGTCGGACATCGACATGGTGAACTCGTAGACCGCAATCGAGAATCTTCCTCTGAGACGCAGATCGGGCGAAGTCTACACCAAAGGAAAGCCTCAAGCGGATCAAGCAATCAACGCAATTGCATGACGACTTGAGCGAGCGTCGGGAGGATCGAATTTAGTCGAATGTTCGACGAGTAGTTCGCAGGTTCGAGCGAGGCGGTGCAACGAAGGCGGCCCCCGAGACGGTAGAGTGTCGCGAAAAGGGGCAGGTCGATTCAGGCAAGTAAGTGGCAAAGAATTGTACAACCATGCACAGTCGGTGGACAATTGCAACAGGCAGCCCACTGCAGGTCAGGTCGATCGAAGCCGGTGGAGGCCTTGGTCAAGTGATGCGATGGTTGGCAGACCAGAAACGGTCGGCTGTGTGGCCTGGGTCGCAGTGAGATGAGAGTCAGTCGAGAAGTGAAGATGGGCAAGACAAGTCTTGGGACTGAAGCGGTGGAAGTTTAGGCGGAATTGAGGACCTGTCCCCAGTTCGGAAAGGATAAGATCTGCTGGTAGAATGGAGTTCTGAAGTTTGCCAGGGCCGGAGACGAGCGTGAGGAGGTAGAGAACGTGGAGAGTTTTGCTGAGGGTGCGCGGAATGGTGGTAGGTCAGGAGTGGGAGAAGGGAGGACAGGCACGACGGGTCTGGACACGGGAATGGGTGTTGCAGGGCCAGGATAGGATCGGGGGCTTCTGCCTTTCTGGGATGATGGGCAAAGGAGACGGCCGGTTGCTGCTCCACTTTTTGCTGACCTCTCATACACCGTTGTGGTTTCTTCAGGACGGCAGGAGGCAGGATGGCCCCCTTGGACTGGATGAGCTGGTTAGGATGTACGATTTCGAGTACGACGGTACCGTGGAAAAGCATAAGTCGGGGGCGGCGCGGGACCAGAACAGAGGAGGAAGAGAGAGACGTACAGACTCAGGCACAGGCTCAGGCTCAGCAGGAAGATGGGGCTCGCGGGTGCCGATCACGACGGTGGAGACGTGTATTCATGCAGCAGAAATGACAGTGTCTAGGCGGCAAATAGTGTGGTTTTCCCGAGGGGGTAGTGTCAAATGTGCAGGCGACGTTCGAGATTCGAGTGGGAATGACTAGCAGACAGGCCGTATGGTGTTTACTTTGTGTACGGTATGCCGTATTTCTTGGCCTTCCAGCTTGGTCTGAAGGGGGGCACAGAAGGATAAGAAAGGACGAGCCTGGACTAGAGACGGGTGGTTGAGACGGCGGCAGAAGACTTGCGACAGTGTCACGGCGACCATGACCACGAACACGACACGAGGCGGCGAGAAGTAACAGCAGGCAAGAGGGCGGCGGCGGCGGGAGGAGTGCAGAGGCCCAGAGAGGCATCGATGCCCAGAGAGGAGGGAGTTTACGGTAGCAGTGCGGACCAAAGTGGAAAGGCGACCGGGCGGGTCCAGGGCGGAGGACAGGGAGATCCCAGCTTGCATCCTGCGGCCTCTCTGCTGGGGTTCGAGTCCACTGCCAATCAAAGGTGCAGGCGGGCCTGTCAAAGTAGCGTACTCGGCAGAGATACCTCTGACACCATAGCGAGTTTCGAGGAGACGAGGTACTGCGCCCTGGCAGCGTGGCCTACCGGCTGCAGCGCACAACGGCACCGTATTGTGTGGTTCTTTCCCCCCCTTGCAGCTCACAAGTGCGGCCACCCCTGCGTAAATCAGATATTTTTGATGCCTGGCCCCTGCGGGACAAGGGCAAAAGGGGGCGGGGACGGCTCGAGGTTGGATGACCATGAACGAGAATGGGATGGGAAACAATCCAATCGCCAGCACTCAAAACACACATTGGACGCCAGTGACGGGCACACACAGATTCCAGAGAGTTCAGATCAGACTCACTGACGACTGAGAGTCGGCCTGCATCTATTATGCTCTGACACTATACACAAGCACAGACGACACCATCGGGCTCGTGGCCATCTGGTGGCGGCCTCTCGAGGCCCATCACGAGGAGTTGGGGTTGCTCATCCCATCCTGCTCGGTCACTCACGGCTAGCTGCCATCCTTTCTCTCACTCGAGAACCTAATAATAAGCACCTTCGAGTACCTGTGCCGCCATTTTGCAGGCACAGCACGAAGAGTGCCAGACCGGGTTATGATGAGAGAGTTCTGCGCCATGTTCCAGATCCCCGCGCGGACAGAAGCCGCCAAACATGTCGGAAACAAGCGGGCACGGCACAAAGAGCGGGCACGGGTCTGCGCTTTGTCGAGGCCCCGCGAAGGCGAAGGATGCGGACGCCGCTGATGCAGAGGCGAGATGATTGAGATGGCAGAAATCTGGGCCAGGATTGCTGCCGACTGGGTGGACATATTGCCGTGGCCCCATTCTCCCGCAGAGTGAGCCCACGATGCATCATCCTGCCCTTGCACGCTCCCGGCGCTGCGGGCATGCCCCCAGGCCCCCTCGGACTGGCTTGGGGACGGCGCTCGTCGGCTTTACGCATATGACATCTCGGACGGGGACGGCGGAGCATGGGAGAGGAAGTGGAAGCGTCTCCCGATCCTCCTCACCAAAAGCCCAGCCTTTTTTGCGAGGGACGGCGTGTCTTCGATGCATGCGGCCTACTCGATTGGGAAACCTGATGGGGTCTGTTTGGGCACTAGTGTTTCGAAACGCCCCTGGGCTAACGCAAGCAATATGGGGGCAGGATCCAGTAAACTCAGGTACGGCGAGCGACGATCTGGGATCCCAGCTAGTAGTACAGCCAGTGACAGTCGTCAGCTCGATTGAATCAGCACGACAAAAACACTCCCAGTAGGCCAACCAACACTGACAAAGCATCTCCCAAACCGTTGCATCCACCGTTGCGTACACCAAAACACCTACTCCCACTACATTTGGCACACGCTCTGACGTTTGCGAGCAAATGACGAAGCCACCCAGGACGACCTGCCCGCCCGGGGTCCGTCACACGAGTCGAGGGCAATACCAGCCGACTTCCGGACTGGCGGTGTCCCCGCCGCCATGCTTCTGGCAGAGCCTCAAATATATTGAGCCCTCAAGCTCTGCAGGAAAACTTCGGATATTGTCGCTCGCATTGGGCTGACCCAATACTTTTGATCTTTATTTCTTACTAATATGGCTGGGGAACCGTCGCCTCGGCGGCGCGACTCACAATTATGATTTCTTGGTTCCCCAGAGCGTTGCATTTGCCAATGCACACGTCAACATGCGATGACAGCGAACATCGAGCTTGGTTCGGTGTACAATTAACTCGAGATGGTCCTCCGGTCTTGGTCCCTTGACTGCCACGAAAACCCTGGAGGATATCACTCTCGAAATCATTATTGCCACTCTGAGACCGTCGACGTCGTCGACCGATGGCGTGGCTGCCGGCCCCCAGAGGCAAAACCTGTTGTAGCGCTGAGCTTCTTCGCCAAGCCTAATAGTTATGACCTAGGCTTGTCCTGCCCATCACAGCAGTTGATCAGCCGCAGCCACAACTAGTCCTCGAGAAACAGCCTAGGCAGGCCTCACTAGCCCGCTGCTGTTGCCCGCCCTCTGCTTCCATGCGAATCTATTTTCAATCCATCCGAGTGAACCGCCCAGGCCACGGGCTATACCCGTACAGGCTCAGGCGGCGCTGATCAACCTACTGCAACGGTACGTACACACATCAGCATGCAGCCTGAACGTAGTAGCCCGCGCGACCTCGTCCCGCACGTGGGAAGTTTCTGGGGCGGACTGGCTGACTGGGCGGTCACACACCTACCTTTTGCTGAAGCGCCCAGCATTTCGCTGAAGATGAAAGACCCCGGACCCACCCCTGATGAGTAACCCAGCCAGGACACGCAGGCGTACTGCCGTACTGCTATTCGAGGGACGACGCAGCGATCAGCGCGCACTCCCTGCCCAATCCGGCCGGCCCTGAGGTGGCATCGCAGCGGTGGGGGAGGCTGTGTGGGCACTGCTGTATATACACCTCCGCCGGGGTAATAAACGTTAAATTTTCAAGTCAACACCCGTCGGACCCACATTTGTTGCGTGGTCACCTTTCTAGCAATTTCTATGGCAAAGTTACCTTACCACATTGATTAACTTTCAAGGGGAAAACTTGGCTTACCTTGACTTCAACACGATTTCCTAAGAAAGATAAGTACCTCCAGTTTTGTGGGGCCAACGTAACAGTACCAAGGGATTTTACGTTTATTACCCTGGTGGAGGTGTATGTGCAGAGCACTTATTGCATGCATGGGAAAGGTGTGTAACAAAACAAGCATGGTCAGCCACCTCCAGGCGACGATCACCCACCCCAGAACGAAAACGGACCCCCCTGTAGACACCAGTCCTGCGTCCTTCTTTTTCATGCCTTGCTCCGAGCTATTCGGCCGGGCGGCTGGAGAGAGAGAGGAGCCACATGGACTGCATGTACGGCGCCCAGCGGGCGATCGCCCGCCAACCGTTCTATCACCCTTCCTTTCCCTTCTCAAAACCTCCGACGGCCTAGTGTAGTGTAGAACGCAGTAGAACAAACAGTCTCAGAGTAAGAAACAATCCCGACGAGTTAAACCAACCGTATGTGTGCCACGCGATGGGCCTGGTCGCGCAACAGCCCGCCCACTCCTAATGCAAGATGACCAAATGCATGTAAGCGGCCGCGGCCCGAGATCTTATCTACCAGCGGTCACTCAGTGAGTAGGGCCAGCCATGCGGGCGTTAAGCGCCCGGGACGCCGGTCTGGCGAACACGGCATTACTGTGGCCGTCTCTTTCTCAAATCCCCACCGCTGCTGCTACACACACGAATGGGACAGGTGCTGCTGTGCGCGAACCCCCCGCGGTGGAACGCGCGCGGCTTGTGATATTGCGGCGCTCTCACGTTCGTCCTCGCCATTGGGCCAACCGCCCACCCCGTCATCAAAATTCAGAACACGTTCATTTCACTTGCAAGCTGCGGAGACAAATATGTGTTTTGGAGGCTGGCCTCCCTGAGAATTCCATTAATCTGTCTCATGAAGAGACCATGGCTGCTGCCGAGACTTGGTTCTGATCTCTTCTCTTCCCTCCCCCGTCAATCTATCGGCCATTCTTTCGGCCATGCGTCTCCATCATGTTGATCTTTGTCGAGCCCTCCAGATCCACCCGGGCAACCTCGTATCCTTTCAATCTCCTTCTCGCAGCGCTTAAAGTGCGGTGCGTAGCAAATAAGCAAATGACGCCTTCCAGCCCTCGCTGATGCCGCAGCTGACAAATTCATGCGCTGTCTTCCATGTGCTAAAGTCAAGTTGCTCTCGGCTCATCACATCCAAGTATCCCTGGTGCCCCTACAGCTTGTGCTATGCCCGATGGCGAATCCTGGCTGGTCTCAATTCGGTGTTGCCTTGAGTACCAATCGCTCTCATACAGGCAGAGAATCTACCCGGAGCAGGTTGTAGTATTCACGATCCCGCAGGCCGGCTCATACTGAAATAAAGGCGTTAGGCGGGAGGACCGACTATGAATATGTTAGTTGCCGCCTAGAGGAGCCAAATGATCACCAAGAGATGTACTCACCCTCTTTTCCTCAAAGACAACCAGTGCTTGGTCGAAATTCCATCCAGCTGTCTCGAGGCACATCTTTGAGAACTCGGGATTCATTTGTGTGCGCTTTGACAGCTCGAGCACCATCAATTGTTGTTGATCCTCGGGAGACGGACCCGGAGCAGTCACGGACACGGTGACGGAGGGAACAGGGCTCCAAGGTGTTATCGACAGCATGTCGCTGTTCACGCGTATTGGGTTCCGGCCTGGCAAGCCGGGACCGATCACAAAGGTGCGCGAGAAGCTGCGCTTGCCTGTCTTCCCAGTCGTTGCCTCGAGCTCGTCGAATTCTCCGTGCATGGTGATAATCATTCCATCTTCTCCTTCAACTTTATGGTTGACAGGATCATGCAGACCTTTCATGGGGTGGCAGTCGATGATGTACTTGTCCAGGTTTGTTGCTAGGTCTGGATGGCTCGTCGCTGGTAGTTTCTTCCAGATTTCCTGGATGTGAACGCCCTTCATGTAGCGTTGAAACCGACCTGCCTCTGTCGTAATCCGCTGATGGTTTCGCGAGAACGCGATGTAAGGTTGCCACGGCAGCACGGGAGTGTTGGTGTCCCGTGGTCCACCCATATCGACAGCCAGCGTGAAGGTGCTGTGCTCGTCATAGAAGGTCGATAATAAGCCGTCCCGGTTCGTGTCGTACATGGGGAAGAACTCGCGAATGAACCGTTCCCCAAGCCCAGCAACATCGCGAAAGTCGGTGCCTCGTTGCGGGATCGGATTCGGTTTCGCCTTTGCTTCCTCCGCGGCGATGGCTTCAGGGGTTCTGACCACCACGTTACTCAAATTCTGCAGCTTCGGAAACCACTCCATCACTTCGGTGGCGTGGTTCGGTTCGGTCTGGACAACAGGGTTGTTGTTCAGAAGCAGGGTTTGAAGACGCTTGAAGCGACCGCGCCACCTGTTGAGTTGCTTCATTGAAGAAAATTGGTTGTTGCTGAGATCGAGATGCAGGAGATCAGGGAAAGTCTCGGCAAGGTCGAAGACTAGGCCAACGTAATCTAGATTGTTGCTTGCGAGGGACACGCTCTCAATCGCCTGGCGCTTCGCTTCCGGGGTCTTGAAGAGCTCCTGGCAGATGACCATAAGCACCTTGAAGGTCTTTTCGGCCGTGTCCTTAGCCTGGAACAGGCCCAAGTCGATGAGAACCGGGTCTTGGCCCAGCGCCGACAGGTTGAGGAGCTTTGTGCCGGTGTCGTATCGTCGTTCCAGGACGGTCTGTAGGACCATCTTATCCTGTTGTGCTTTGTTCGACAAGTTCGGAGCATCTGCCCGATCTGTTCGCGGCCACCCGTCCTCGCTCTTAGTTATGGCCAGGGTAGCTCCAGCAAACGAGAACTTGTTGACTTTGATGATTTCTTCGGCATCTTGGTTGCTGGCCAGTATGTAGACGGAGTCACCCTTGGCAAGCGACTACTGGATGTTAGCAAGGTAGAAAACCTTGATGATGGCTGGGGATCACGGGAGAGGTAGGAGCGGCGGTAGGCGGATGCGATTGTCTGCTCGTTCTGCGATCGTCAAGGCAGAATGACGAGAATGGACCTGAGGCGACGCTTCTTTACTCCCCGTACCCCTGTTGGGATACCTTGACATACCTTCTTGATCGTAATAGGACGACCACCAGAGCCCTTTAGTTGGTTCGCCTTTCTCTCCAAGAACTGCAGAAGACTCTTCATTCCTCCATCGGCATTGGAAGAGGCCTTGCTCGACTTCAGCCCTGTTACTATGAGTGTTGTGTTGTTTGCTGCTATCTTGGCCGCGCTGGGGGCGTTGGGGATGTGCGATGTATCCCCGCCCAGGTGTTTGGCGATATTCTGGTGAAGTCTTGTGGTGGACCTCGTGGGTGCAGAGGCTCTGTCATTGCCGCGGCGCGTCGAGGGCTTTGAGGATTTATTAATTCCGCCGCCAGATCTGCTGGGCTTGCTGCCAGCGGGAACGTCCATATCGACGTCTCCATCGCGATCACCTCGCGCACCGTGTGGACGGCCGCGCCGCGCGATGCCGCCTCGTGACGTGCGATTCGTGGCAGTGGAGGATCTAGTTTGTCGTCCAGAGGTGGCGTTCCCGCCTCGAGGGCCGTTTGGAGGTGGCATGGCGGCGGCGGCGATGGGTAAGATGGATTGTGTGATGCGCAAGAGATGTAAGGGGTCGGTCGCGCGAGGATCGTCTTCGAGTTGGTCTTGTGCTGACAGGGCTGCCGCGAGAGATTGTATTCGCAGCCGGAAAAGAGCAGAACGAGTGAGGCTGGTCAAAGAAAGACGGCTGGAGGCTAGGACCGTCGTGGGGTCCTCGAGCCTTTAAGGTACCCAGCAAAGAAACAGGGCGCAGATGTCCGTTGGGTTAGGCACGCAGAATGGAAGTGAAATAAAAGACAATGTGACCATTCACTGAGGGCCGTCAAATGGGAAGCTTCCCTATTGTCGGGGTGAATGAGCAGCAGAGGCAAAGTTCGCTCAATAGAGGTGAGGCTGGTTTGGACGAGAAGGAGGAAAACTGATTGTTTCGGCAGGCTACAAGTGACAGTTGATGGACCCACTTCCGCACCTGCTTCTGGAGATCAGGCTGCCCTGGTGGGTTCCTGCCGGGGTGATGCGATGAGTCAGCATGACGGCTGGTGCCTGAAAGCTGGGGCTTGAGAGACCCAGGTACCTTCTCGAGCAGTGAGGTACCGGCGTAGCCAGCCCTCGCTCGACGTACCTGCCTAGATACCCCGCTGAGGACCAGGTAGCTACTCGAGCGCAGACGCAGCGACTACCAACCTTCGAGCTAGAACCCCGTAGTCTAAGAAGTAGCTAGCAGGTAAAGCCGTGACTTGGTGTGGCAGTCGCGCTTGCCAGGGATGCGCGTCGCGTACCAGGTCTTGCAGCATGGTTCAACCGACTTCATCGCTTCGCTCTACTGATTGTGCATTACGATGAGCTGGAGTTGAGATGAGCGACATGTGATGCAAGGTTACCATCCGGCCTCCAATTTCGAGCACCCTGGTATTGACACCTGGAATTGCCACCATCTGCTCAACCACCAGAACAATCTTTGGATGACTTTCGCCGGTGGCGGGACTGCGAGCCCAAGATGGACTCCGACAACTTTGACGACTTCGACGATGATATTGCCGACGAGGACCTCGTGAATGCACTCACTCAAGCGTCTGAAAATAAGCCCACGTTCACCTTGGGCACAGGTGGCAGGAATAATGCCCCCAAGGCGCAGTCCAAGACGCCGGCTAGCAACGCAGATACGGTCATAGATTTGGAGGACCTAGACGATTTCCCCTCCGATGCGTTCGAAAGCTCGCCTGTACAGTCCAGAACAGCTGTATCTTACCACAGCTCGTCCCGCCCAGCGAAGCCAACACAGGGCCAGAAAGCCAGCACGTCTCAGACTTATCGTCAGACCAACCTCTGGGGTGACGCAGTCAGACACACAGAGGTGCCCCAGTCACAAAACCAGCCTAGGAGAGTGTACCGGGCTGACATGCCCCCGGAAGCCCCGACTCACCACGTTCTGGATCATGATGCCCTCAAGACCTGGATTTATCCCACCAACTTGGGCCCAACACGAGACTACCAATTCAGCATCGTCAAGAATGGCTTGTTCAACAACACCCTTGTGGCTCTGCCAACGGGTCTGGGCAAAACGTTCATCGCGGCAACAATCATGCTTAATTACTTCCGCTGGACAAAAACCGCCAAGATCATCTTCGTGGCGCCAACCAAGCCCCTTGCTGCGCAACAGGTCGAAGCTTGCATGAATGTCGCCGGAATTCCGCGATCACAAGCGACACTCTTGACCGGCGAAATCTCACCAGCTCTGCGTGAGGGCGAGTGGGACAAGAGGAGATTATTCTTCATGACACCACAAACTCTGCAGAATGATCTGTCCAAAGGATATGCCGATCCGAAAGCAGTGGTGCTCCTCGTTATTGACGAGGCGCATCGCGCAACAGGTGACTACGCCTACGTGAAGGTCGTTGAGTTCATTCGGAGATTCAACTCGAGTTTTAGAATCCTCGCCCTGACGGCCACACCAGGCTCCACGGTCGAAGGCGTGCAGGCGGTCATCGACAGCCTGGGGATCTCGACTGTTGAGATTCGGATGGAAGAATCGATCGATATACGACAGTATGTTCACTCTCGCGAAGTGGACCAGGTCGTGCTGGAGCCGTCGGATGAAATGCTGCAAGTGCAAGACCTCTTTTCTAAAGCACTGAAACCACTCTGCAACAAAGTCGCTCAGGCCAACAAGTGGGTAGCTCGGGATCCGATGTCGATGACTGTGATGGGGCTTCGAGAAGCGTCCAGACAGTGGGGTCTCGGAGCAGGAAAGCACGCGAACCCAGGCACCAAATTCATGATGATGAGCATATTCACCATTTTGCAGAGCCTGGCACACGCCATAAAGCTGCTGAACTTCCATGGGATTGCACCGTTCTATCACAAAATGCTAGACTTCAGGTCGGAGACCGAAGAGAAAGGAGCAAAGGGTTCCAAGTACAGACGACAAATTCTTGAAGACACCAATTTCCAGGAGATGATGGATACAATTGACAAGTGGCAGAGGCTCGACGGTTTTGTTGGCCACCCGAAATTGTCGTATCTATGCGAGAATCTATTGAACCATTTCATGGACGCAGGCCAGGATTCGAACACCAGGGCCATCGTCTTCAGCGAGTACAGAGACAGCGCCGAGGAGATCGTTCGCACGCTGAACAAGCACCAACCTATGATCAAGGCGACCATTTTTGTTGGTCAAGCAGATTCGAAAAGGAGCGAAGGAATGAAACAAAAGCAGCAAATAGAGACGATCGAAAAGTTCAGAACCGGACAATTCAATGTCCTCGTCGCAACCTCGATTGGAGAGGAGGGACTGGACATTGGTCAGGTCGACTTAATTGTTTGCTACGATGCTTCAGCGTCACCAATCCGTATGCTGCAGCGCATGGGACGGACTGGCAGAAAACGTGCTGGAAACATCACGTTGCTTCTGATGAAAGGAAGGGAAGAAGAACAGTTCAGGAAAGCGAAAGACAACTATGAAAAGATGCAGAGGTTTATTTGCGAAGGCACACGCTTCAATTTCCGCAACGATCTGTCTTCGAGGATCATCCCAAGGGACATCAAGCCAGAAGTTGACATGCGCCTGGTGGAAATACCGATCGAGAACACCCAGAACACGGCGCTACCAGAACCGAAGAAAGCCTCCGGACCGCGTAAAAAGGCCACGCAGAAAAAGTTCCATATGCCAGACGGGGTCATCACAGGGTTTGTGAAGGCTTCCAACTTTGGACGCAATGAGCCTAGCACGAAGTCGCGGTCTCGAAAGCCATCCGAAATTGATGTGCTGGCGGAAGTGCCTCGTCTTGACGTGGTCCTCCTAGACCCCTTTCAAATGGATGAGCTAGACGACACTTACCGTAACCTGCCATCCAAGCATGCGTCGCAGGAGGATATCATGGGACCTGACTTGACTGGACACCCAAAGGCACAGCGAAAACTTGGCCCAAATATCGGGCTTCAGCATGGAAGACACACAAGGCGCTGCGTAAAGCTCTTCAAGAGGCTGGCCAATTCGCAGTCGCCTCTGGACTTGTACCATCAGCCCTATGGTGAGACAGATCAGTCACGTTACATGGACCTCTCTGTACCTGGTTTCGCAGATGACACGGATGGTGAAGCAGGGGACTCTGAAGCAACCGGACCGTCGTTGTACAAGAGGACCTTGTCTCCTTCAGATTCGAGAAAGCCGTCACTTCCAAAGCGGAGGAAGTATGGCCCTAAGGCCAAAAGTGCACCGGAGCAGCGATCCAAAGGCACCACGCTCGTCGAATGCGATGCGGAGGACGATCTCGACAGCGACCCCTTCGCCGATGAAGATGTTGGACATAGTGGATATCAAGCGGCGCCAGAGACATCAAAGTCGAAGTTCAAAAGAAAGGGTCGGCCGAGTAGGCCGAAAGCAAGCAATGACTTTGTTGAAGATTACGGAGATGACTGCACCAGGACCAGCCAATTGTACGAAAGAGACGACTCAGACAACGGTGCTGACTTGCTGGATTTCATCGTCGGCGACGATGAGCCCATTTCAAGTGCGAGAGGCGCGTCGACGTCGCCTACGACTGCATCGCCGCCTCAGCTCTCACAGATGTCGGAGCTAAATGGGAGAAAGAACATCTCGTATGAAGTTTTACCAGGAACGCAAAGCCAGGCTAGCGATGAGGACATGCCGAGCATGAGCCAGATGGGCGGACCAAAGGCCAGTAAGCCCAAGGGCAGGCGACCACTGCTGTCGGATTCTGATGGAGAAGATGGCGATATTCAGATAAGACCAGCTGCGCACAAGAGAAGGCGACGGGCCATCCAGGACAGTGAGACAGAGAGTGAATAGCAAGCCGCCTGTGTATTGATAGCTTCTTCGATCCACCTTTCTTTGCTATCTAGATATCAATTCAATCTGGCACTGAATTAGAGATGTGCCCCAGTAGATTCGCCTTGGGCATCTGCAGCGGTTTAGAACTGATCTTGGACTTTTATAAAGAAATCGAATATTCGCACCCGGAAATACGGATGGTACACCGGTACATATACTTGCTCGACCATAGCCATCTTCAACATCCACCACACAAATCCATAGCCAATTCAAATGCTTAGATCTAATACAACCAGACCTAACACACCCAGACCTAACACATCCAGACCTAATATACCCAGACCTAACACACCCAGATCTAAAATACCTAGACCTAGATGGGTGTATGGTGAGTGTTTAATGCTATTAGCGAGCAAGTTATGTGCCAGTGTACACTCTGGTTTTATGGATGCGAATATCTGACACCTTGATAAAAAAGCCACGCCTTCCACATGAATACAGAGGTCTCAGGTGCATTTTCAATCACAGTTGCTCGCCACGCTCTTCACCTTACCGCGTGGCATCTACTCGCCTTTGCTACGGATTCCTTTCCCACTTGTCACAGTCTCACGGCCACAGGCGTCCGCGCTAGATCGGTTCTAATTTGTACGCGTATCGCGGCAAGGCGGCCTCTCTCACCGCGGAGCTAGTCCGCCACGACGGTTTGGGCCCGGCGGCGCGCTTACGTTCTGGCGTGGTGGGCATCGTTCATGCTCCTTGACTTAATAGCCTGAAAGTCGTGTCATCTGCTGCCGGCACTGTCTCCTTTAGCTCGAGTGGCAGTCAGTCTGCGGCATACCGGTGGTTTGCGGCTAGGGCTTCGCCGGCGTCTTTTTCAACCCGGCGGATAATCGCGGTTGATGCGCCACGAGTGCGTGAAGCCTGACCGCTGGATGTATAGCATGTTTTAATGGCCCCTCGTCCATCAAATGACCTCCTTTCATAGCATATGGTGAGCCAGGACAGCTGGCACACTTCGATATAGCCTTGTATAGAGGTACTAACAGATCAAGACCAGGTTTGGGAAGTGTGCCGTGTGATGTAGACAATGGCTGGCCTGCTGTTGTCAGTGGCTGGGTCAGGTGAGGCTCTCGTCATGTAAGCTGGGAAATAAGAAGGTGGGTTCACAAATAATGGCCGGCCAGAATGGTCTCCAGGTCCGGCCGGAAAGCTTCTGAACCCCCCACAGATGGCCGTCAGTCGTGGGGGTTTCGTCATGTCAAGACATCGGTCTGCATGCCGCGCCGGCTTAAAGCCTCGGTCTGCCAACCGAGCCACTGTGGTCTAGCTGGGCCAGGTGTAAATTTGGGACCGGGTGTGTGCACCATGATGAGCAACTGACTCCCCTCGCGCTTCCATAGTGTATTCTGAGACTGCACCTCCTGAGTCTGACGCTAATGTGCACTGCAGTGTGAGTTTGAACGCGCGGTAAGAGAATGGTGGATACCGTCATGGCCGAGTTGTCGTGACTCAAGGAGGCAGCAAGTCGTACCTAGTGTATTGATAATGCGCCTGAAGTTCACGGTGGCTGCTGTGGATTCTTGGCAACCCCTCATCGTGACTTTCCAGGATAGTCGCTGCATTGTGCGACCCCAGGAAGAACGCGATGCTTGATTTGATTTGCCTGTTGGCGGTGACGGTCTGGTTCACTGTCAGGAGGAGCATTCCAGCCTGCTGGGCCGGCCTGCCAGCCTGACACTGTCGCTTTAACCGGCCTCACCCCTGATACGAGTTCGCGAGCAAGATGAAAGCTCGACTCGGAACGACCTCGGAAGTCGGGGCATCCCATGCAAAAAATTGGCGCTGGATACGGCGCATCGGCGTTGCTCGAGTTGTGTCCTAGTCATGGATGAACCCGGCCCCAAGGAGGTGTCCAGACTGAAAGAAGCTCAGAGTTTTGTGCGGATAAATTCGACCAATTCAACTAGTGTAGACATATCCCTAATCAATGCCACGATGATATTACGAAAAAAAGACACAATCACCAGCCAGCCACTTACTGGCCGTGCAGGCGCGGGCACTACGTGACATTTACTGTACGTCAGGCGTGCAGACTGGAGAGAGCAGCAGGCAAAGCCACTGCCGATCTCGTATGGTGTGCGACAGGGGATCAGCTTGGGGCAATTCCTCCGTGGGAGTTGAAGTGTGGAGGGGATGGACATCGTCACTGTCGTGGTTTGGATTTTTTTGGCAACAAGCCTCCAGACGGCATGGTCGCTAGCGCACGTCTTAGACCGTTCCCGACCCCCGTGCCACCCTGCAGCAGGTGCGACGGCTATGGTCTGGGTGGGCAGGCACCTGGGCACCTGCTTGTAAATACTTCAGGTAGGGAGGTACTAAGACCTAGTATTTTTTCCGGTCTCCAGCCATCCAGGCTTTGGCAGTGTGCCCAGAGAGCTAGAGGTTCAGGTGGTGTTGCTGTGCCTGCCTGGGCAGTTCGGCTGTACGTGGGCAGCACAGCACCCCGTACAGCCCCCACCCTACCCTCGAGCAAAAGACCCTTGACAGGACGACCTGAGATCCGCCATCGCGCATGGCACCAGCTGCACCTTGCATGTACCTCCTTGCTCCCTGCCACTATACCCGCACCTCTGCGGGCACCAGATCAAGCAACCACCCCAAATCTTCCCAGGCTCCTCACTTGTCCCCGCCGTCTTCACCCGAGACTCCTCCGCCGACACAACTTTTTGCTTTCCCGCACTTACTCACTTCGTCCTCACCCTCAACCAGCCAGCCAGCCAGCCAGCCAGCTGGCTAACCTCTGCGCGCAACAATTCTCCCCAGACCACTCCCAAGGCTGGCGGCGACAATTCAGCGCGACGACGCCTGATCCGCGTCGAGTCGAATCGATAAGACTTACACCCCGTCACCTGGCCCAATGAGATAGCCTTTGAGTTACGCAACCTTAAGACTGCACCACCAATCAGACCCGTGGTCCGCCCAGCAACAGCGGCCGGCCCTCAGCGCAGTCCAATTCCCCCACGCTCACGGGCATTGCGACAATTCGACGAGACTCACCGTCCCCCTCGCGCCTCGAGGCGTTGCTCGTGGCGACGCTCGGCGTGCTGGGTGACTGTGTCGACATCATACTGTCCGTCTGCCTCTGTCGTGTCCACCCCCTTCTGGTCCTCTCCTTTTTCCGTCGCAACTGGGCAGCGCAAACCAGGCGCCTGTCTTGCGCCCGCCCCGGAATTTCTCCACCAGCGACGACAGCCAAGCCCAGGCCCTGAGTGCACGAGAACTCCGCACGCCATCGGCACAACAGTCTGTGGGATATTTTCCAACTGACTGTCTTTCTGTACAAGACCAATTGGAGGGCCCTTTCGTCACCTGAATTCCCATCGTCTGGGCTCTTGGACTTGCGCCCAGTCTGTGATCATGATGGAGTCCGCAGGATGGAACGACCAGGGGCACCCCATGCATCCCAGCGCCGATGATGATTTCCAGCAGTTCCTCAACATGAACGGCATGGACAGTCTGTCTGAGGGCTTGCAGTTTGACTTCGGTGACTTTCAGCATCCGAATGGGGGCAGCATGATGCAAGTCGCACACCGTGAGACACTCGATACACCCATGAGTGGAACCGATGGATCGGTTCTCCTGTCGACAGCCATGCACAATCAGATGCATCCCATGACGACTGCCCCTTCGAACCCCGCGATACCCTCGAACATGATGTCCACGTCCGCATCTGTGAACGCCATCTCGGACATCGATGCACAAATCCAGTTCCTGCAACAGCAAAAATTGCAACAGCAGCAGAGGCAGTTGGAGGAGCAGCAAGCCGCCTTTTTTGCCCAACAGCAGAGCCGCATGGTCCCGCCCACTCCACAGAGCCTGGAGATTCAGGCTGGCAATCACCAGTTCTACACTACTCAGCCAGATCGGGCCGCTCAGCAGCATCAGCATCAGGACATGTTTGAACGTTTCCAGAGGATGAAGGAGCAACAACAACAAGACGTCTGTGTTTCCGACTCTCTTCCCCTTTTCGTTCCCTACTGACTAGTTTCTAGATGTCATTCACTCCTCTGGTATCTCCGGCAGTCACGCCTCTCGAGAGCCAATTCCCCATGGACCAAGCATTCACTGTGCCCAATGCGTATTTCAGCCCACTCACGTCGCCGGCACTGCATGCTCAGTCTGACCCAATGGTCATGTTCGAACGTGGTCTGTCTACTGCTGGCACTACCACAAGCTCTCCTGAGGGAATGGATTTGGAGGCCAACCCGCCTCCATCGACCGGGCCGGTCTCGAGCGATTTGGCGAAGAAGGGAAGAAAGACCAATGCTGCGAAGACACGGGCTAGGACGAGCGTTGGGAAGTCACCCATCACGAAACCGCAACGGAAGAAGACGGGGGCGACGCCACTCATGAACGCCCAGACTTTGAGTGAGCTGACTGAACAGGCCGACAAGCCTGCGGAGCCACAGGCTCGACCATCGAAGAAGACACGACAGACGGAGCCAAGCGGAGTCGCCTCAAACTCTTCCAACGCAGGAATCACCGACTCGGAAAATGATTCCGTTTCCCCAGAGGCACTTTCGGAGATGCCTCCTCCACCTTTGCCAAAGACGAGGTCGGCAAAGCCCTCCCCATGTATACAGCCACAAAACAACGCGACTCCAACGATGGCACCGACTGCGGCTCCTCAGCCGACGGGGAAACCCTCACCTGCAACACCAGCTTCGTTGATGAGGTTACCGTCCCCAAGCAATGCCAACAGGTCGAACACCCCGACCGGTTCTGATCCTATGGCCTCAGAAAATATCGAGAATTTCGAGCTTCCAGAGTCGGTGAGCTCAACTACGTTCAAGAAGCCGGCTTTGGCACCCCTGACCACGCAGTCGCCGCGTATACGCTCGCCGGCCGCGGACACGCCCTCGGGAACGGCCTCATCCTTCCAGCCCTTGCCTTCGCCAGTTTTTGCAAAGCCAGGCGCAGCAGCCTCGGCAAGTCAGAGTCCTCAGCTCACGCCAGGATCTTCTGCGACGACACCGAATCCAAGGAAAACACCGCAGCTTGCACCACGAAGTGGCAAAAAGAGGGCCAGTATCAGCTCATCTCACGTGTCTCCTGCCCTGCGGCCAAGGATTTCACCTAGCATCAAGCCACTACTACCTGGAGGACTAAGGGCAGAGGACTCGGCGTCGCAGCTCCTAGCATCCAAATCCAACTACCAGAACATCCTGGAGGGCAACATGGTGCCAGGGGTGTCATACCCAAGCGAGCTATCCACCAACCTGACATCGAAGCGAACGTCACACAAGATTGCTGAGCAGGGCAGACGGAACCGAATCAACTCGGCGTTGCAAGAAATCGCGACATTATTGCCGCAGGGAGTTCTCCCTGAGGGCAAGGACAGCGGAGCGGAAAGCGGCGACAAGAAGGACTCTAAGAACGGCGGGGGTCCAAACAGCAAGGCGAGCACTGTTGAACTAGCCATCGATTACATCAAGCAGCTGAAGCAGGAAGTGGAAGCTGCAAACAAGCGTGCTGAGCTGGCTGAGAAAAAATTACAGGAGAAGGAAGAGGAAAAGGAAAAGGAAGGCGCCGCGGCGTCGTCTTGATGTGAGAACCGAGTTTGTAAAGTTCTGGCGTTTCGAGGCGGGCATAAAGGTCGACGGTGTCTAACGGCTCGGTGCTAATATGCAAACGGTCTGGTACTACTCCTGGGAGGCTCTGTTGCTGAGGCACGATCACACAATGTGTCGATGAGCGATGCGTCACTGTTCCCATGGAAAGGTCAGAGGTGGGCGGTCTGGGTTTAGCATTTACACTCGGGCGCATTGGGGTTCGGGAGGGCCGACAGCATGCGTGCTGAAACGAGCACTGAACGATTGCGACTTCGGGGCATACCATATACTGCGTAATAATCTCGCCTTGCCGTTCAAGTATCGAGCTGAATGCTATGATAATGGCTATTTTTAAACACAAGCAACGACATAATAGAATACGCAATATCGATCGTGACAAGATGTCTGCGCGAACTTTGAGATACTTCGGCCGAGCTTGTGCAATGTCCGATGGAAACTGTATGTCCAAAATTATGACTCCTCGTTGTCACCACAATAAATAAGCTTCAGATATGAAGCGGTGCAATCAATCCCCTGTACATGATCAATGAAAGGGGTCCTCGGTCAGTATACATCACCGAGCATGCGCAACGAGCCTTGCAGGGTGTGGCGCACGGCAAAGACCAGTCGGGCTCGGAGCCGAGCTGCTTCCGCCGACGGGCAACGCGGGCCTGGCCAGTTGTGGCGCAAAGAGATCCCCACCCGCGCCCGACATATGCTTCGGCTGCCTCAAACGTCCACTTCACTCGGAGACACGCACATGTGCTTTGCTTTGCTGTACACACTATGACTCCTCGGTCCCGGCCGCGCGTACCTATGGGGCCGCGTGGCGAGGGCGAGTGGAACGCTTTTCTTGCATATTCCAGAAGCTGCCAGTCTTTCTTTCTTTTCCTAATTATTCTGTGGCGTTCTGAGACGGTTGAGTCGAGTCGCCTTGAGGTGTAGGGCGTTACGTAGGCCTGGTTGCCTCTGATTGGGGAGGCTAGGCGGGATGGGTGTCACACATCCTGCCTGTGGCGCGGCGCATGGTTCGACCGTCTCACGTCGGGCCAGAACTCTGGGGAAGCTTGCTATTCGCCTCCCAACCTTGTGTAAGTGAGTCTTGCATAGGTGTTTCTGCCTGGTTGCGTGGACAAGTGGAAGGGTCCCTCCCTGCCACGACCATGACTGGTGGCGTGTCGGGCGTGGGGACTAGGCAGGCCGTTGGAGTGCGTATCTGCGTTACGCATCCGACCTTGCCCTATAGGACTTCACATGTCTACTGATCTGTATATAATCGTGACGGACCTCTGGCCATGGTTCCTTTCTGCTATCCTCTTTCATCATCATCATCACCCATCAACGAACTCAAAACATTCGATCATCTGATCATTCCATCATTACAAATAAGTGTTGTATACATCATATCATCACATCTGAACATATCAAGGTAAAGACCGGCAGTATGGCTTGGCCAGGAAACTTCAACTGGAACAATAATGGCGCTGGTGTCGACCGCGCTCCCCCCGGTCCGTCCGGCCAACCTGCCTTCAACAGTCCCGAGTTCTGGCAACGCTGGGCACAGTCGCGAGGCTGGGAGGACTGGGGCCAGGACCCTTGGGGTACTGGTGCCCACGGCCGTCACGGTCATGGCCACGGATTTGGACGCAGGGGCAGAGGACATGGACCTCGCGGTGGACCTGGTGGGCGACACGCCCGCGGCCCTCCGGATGCCCACACCCCTGAAGGCTCCGACAATGAGGCGTTCCCTCCCGAATACATCACAGACGATGAGGTCGCGGCTGCCGTAGCAGAGGGCGAGAAGAGCAAGGAGCAGAACGAGAAGGAAATGGACGTGGACAGCCCCGAAACCATGAGGGATGAGCCTGCTGCGGACGACCCGCCCGAGGAGGTCCCAGACGAGGCCAGTGGCCGCCGACACCGTGGTTGTGGACACCGAGGCCGTCGTGGCCGTGGAGGCTTTGGAGGCTTCGGTCATGATCATCACCGTCGCGGCTCCCGTCACCATGGGCCCCCTCCGCCTCCCTTCTTCGGTGGGTTCTTTGGTGGCCCACAGGGTCCTCATGGCCCTGCACCTCCCTTCCCTCCCTTCCTCCAGGGGCTCTTTGGGCCCGGTCCCCACGGCCCTGGTCCTCACGGACACCACCCCCCTCCCCCACCCCCTCCTCCTCATGGACCACATGGTCCTCACGGCCGCGATGGCCCAGGAGGCCCACCATTCGACTTCGGCCCCTGGGCGGCCGCTTTCGCAAACCACCCGTTCGCGCAGCGCATGCGTGAATTCCTCGAGCGGGCACAGGGCCCCAACAATACCAACAATAGGACGCGCGGGGCTGGCGAGGGCTCCGGCGATGACGCCGACGACAACTCGTTCACGCCGCCGGTGGACCTTTTCGAGCAGCCAGACAGGTGGGTTCTGCACTTTGCGCTGCCGGGCGCCAAGAAGGAGGACGTGGGCGTCAACTGGGACGCCGACCGCTCGGTGCTGTCGGTGAGCGGCGTGGTGCACCGTCCCGGCGACGAGGAGTTCATCAGCGGTCTCGTCAGCGGGGAGAGGAGTGTCGGAATGTTCTCCCGCGAGGTGGGGCTCCCGCCGGCGGGTCAGGATAGTAGGGGCGACAGCAAGGAGGAGGTCAACGCCGAGGGCATCGTTGCCAAGATGGAGGATGGCGTGCTGGTCGTCACCGTGCCCAAGGTGGAGCGCGGGTGGACTGAGGTCCGGAAGGTCGACATTGCCTAGGCGAGGCAGTGGTCGAGCCTGGGAGGGAGCCTGGATGGGAGGCAACAGAGGACGCAGAGGCATGTCAGGCCGAGCACATGTATTTCGCGGCACAGAAACGAATCATGATATTTTCATAATCTTCGATACTTCGACACTACGGTCATTTTCTACGGTAAGTATATAGGGCGTTCCGGGAAGATGTGAATTACGCGGATA